>JAYGXS010001082.1:0-16338 GCA_036362985.1 Ligula intestinalis
CTAGTGCCACCGTAATAGCACTTGATGCAGAAAATTAACTTTGTGGAAGACACATTAGTTACCGTAGTGAATGAGACGACTATTTTCTGAAAACGTAAGATAAAAGATGCGCGTCTGCTGTCACAGGTCCCCACACGTTAACAAAAATGCACTATAGTCTGCAGTCCGCTGTTCAAAGAGGCGTGGCAATACTCCAAAGTGTGGATTGCTACGAAAGACACCGTAGCAAATCATATTTTTTGCAACATAAGCTGACGCATTCATTGCCGAAGCAAGAACTGATGTGAATTAATCCCACCTGTAAAATATCCATTAACTGAAGGTTATATCTGCAAAAATAGCATAAACCAGCAAAACTTGATGGAATATTTAGTATGCACAAAATGATATCGATCATTTGTGTTTGGTGCTGAAAACTGGTAACCTCAGTTCCCTTCACTTTAATGTTTATTGAATGCCAAAAACCTACAAGGCGCACTGAAGCAAAACTGATATTTATAAAAGAATGTTGGCTAATACCTTTATCCAATTGTGGAGAGGGCGTAGCGTTATTCATAACTGAGCCAATCAGCTATATAATTTTGCAGTAGATTAACATGTTGATCAGTTTTGAGGTGTTTAATTTAACGAAATTAAAAATTTTCAACCTAGAAAAATATATTCTGTCCATGTTTGCAGCCCAATATTTCCCAGTGTAGATTAACTTCTCAGTAATCGGTCAATATGCGTTTGATACTTGATTGCAAATGTTTGTAAAGCGTTTTCGTGTTCTTGATAGAAGTATGTGGAGGCTGCTTTTCACTATCTTTACACTCTTCAACACCGGAAATACCAAGCTTTTAGATTAGTTCATGAGAGCAGCGGGAAGATTTAGGCATTTAAAATGTCCTTTGCATATACGTCGGTTTGCTTCAAGCTTGTGCGTTACTTGCTAGATGACCGGCGTCTGGGCCTTGACCTGCTTTATTTGCATCACGCGTGGTGGAATCGGACATGATGATTACTCAGAAATCCGGTTCCCCGGCGTTGGCTTTAGATGACGTGTTATCCTGTCCGTTCCCCAAGTGACGAATAGATTCGGCCAACTTGAGCGTCAGTACTAAGAATGTATTTGGCCAGACTTTAAGCAATTAGTGCACAAGGGAGCAATTATTCTGGATCCGTTGGTTGTGATAGAGCGTAATATATTCGTATGGGCGACTTATTTTGGTACTGCGATTCATAAATCTTGACTGAACATTATACGTTTCAGTCATCTGGTAAGATAAGACATCGAATACGTTAAATATTAGAAATCAGCGTTGCCTATAGTTATGAGCAAAAAGTTGACACCTTGTATAAAACCTTCCTTGCCGAATAAACGCTACGTGTCAAATAAATAGATACCAAGCCTTTCATGCAATAAAAATAGTTCTCATTGATGCTCAATATACTTATAAATAAAAATACTCTTTACTTGAAAACGTGTGCAAAATATATTAATGATTGTACTCATTTGGCATAAAACCACACTTCGCAGTTGAGCATCGAGAAATGGTTTTCTAAATATGGACTTCAAAGGTTTAAAATCTCCCGTCAGTGGGCAACACAAGTAGGCAGGCTCCACGATTCGCGTGATTCATGACTACAGAACACAATGCTGACCCACTTTTGTGGATGGTAAAACAACCTTACCCTGAGTGAGGCTCGATCTCTCTACCTCCGCATTAAAAGTACGGCACTTTATCCCGCGAAACTACCGGGACAAACTTGTGGTACCATCTCACTTGCGCCATATCCACAAATTGTGTTTGCGTGAGTGCTCAACACGCCACTTTCGAAATGCATGTCTAGTCTACTAGTCCGTACCTATGCTATCAAAACACGGTGGGTCATTACGAGGTTTTGTCGAAGACGGTGGCCAGTATTTTTTCAAAGATATCGTAGCTGTTTGTCTACTTATTCTATTTAGAGAACGTCAGCATATGCAAAGTTTTTGGCATATTTTGGTCAAAGAATTAAACTTTTTTTCGTATTCGGTGTAACCGTTATGAATAATGTAATACAAAATCGTAAAAGTGCGCAGAAAGTTGTTATGTTCCTTACTGGTAAAGCGTACGGTGTGCGGATTGGAAAACCTAAGCATGAAGGCAGTGTAAAGGGGCGTTCCAAATAAATTGGAAGTTAAGAAGGATCTTTTGCAAACAAAAGGTTATCGCTGTTAGCTGCAACAAACGGAGTTCATGTTTTGTAACAAAAATTGTTCACAAAGGATGTTTTTGGCATGCTAGCCCCGAAATATGTGTGCATTGACAACGATGGGAAACGACCGGGTTAATAAAGCAACCCCTTTTCAAGCCCTTGATTTCAGATATAAACTTACACGGGAAGTATGTATTCTATGGTCGCCTAAGCACAACACAAGTCCTGAATCATATCGCAAGCTCACTTGAGTTGTGGGGGTCTTTCCGGCGACGAAACGTCCTGTTTGAAAATATTTAAGAAGGACAGCACTGTATTTGCCCTTAGAAATATAAAAAGGACATTTGAGGAAGGTGCACATATGTATGTGTCCGCATTATCTCGCCAAGTAACCTCCTTCAAGGTTCCGGCTTTTAGTGTGCCCTGATAGCTTCCAGTGACTCTCGTTGTTTATAGTTAGAAAGGTTAGCCAAACCATCAACCATTTTCTATCCTCCCATGCCCAGAACTCAGCTACTTTCATGAGCCGGTAAATTGTCCGGTGCGTGGAACAGGCACAGTAGCTGACTTAGTTACCTACCTACACAACGGAAATCGATGGTTCATATTTCAGCGTGTGAGGGTATCAGGGTCCACGCTTCCACACGCTCAGCTGTCTGTAAAGTCTGAGGCCAATCGCTACTTGGCAACGTTCAAAGCCAAAATGTTTAGCACATTGTGGTAGTCTCAGGCTTGGAAAACACAAGCAGAACAGGAGCCATGTGGACAAGGAACCGATAACCACACGTCCCACTTTCATGGGAGGTGTAAACTGCACGCTTGTGTTGTCAAATGTTAGGTGTGGTCATGTGTTATGTAGGCGATATACCTTACCCTAAATTCCAGCTGGCTGCAACTTTACTGTTCAGTTTAGAGACAAATGTACTTTTTAGTTTACGCAGCCCAGTCTCTTAGTGAGATGTGCTTAGCTTTGATATTGTAGCCTACTCCTCAAAGCCTTCTCTTAGTTTTTGGCCTAATGCAGTCTCAGCAACACTGGTATCCCCTAGTACCTTACTTGTAGAACATGTTTGAAGCATGTTTTATTATTGAGCCCTTAATCCTGTTATACGAATTACTAAGCTTTCATTAATAGTTCATTATGGAGAGGTTTGCTTCCTTATAGACAGCTGATGCTCTGTAAATTCTGGGCGTTAGATTGATAGTCAAGACATGGCTCGATGACCTTTTTCCCATCCACATGTGTTCTAACGGGATACAGTTAAAAGCTAATAACTGAGATACTTGACTGACAATCGCAAGCTAAACACAGGAACCATAGGTAGATTTCTCTATCATTTTTGGCGTAATCCCTAAGTGTCCTCCTATGTAAATACTAAGTCTAAATTGGTGTCACTCTCTCATGCAGCTTGTCAATAGCTGGTAGGTAAAGGGCACGTTTACATAAGCAAAAAGCTTTATTATAAGTCAGTTTATGGCAAGCTTACAAAAGATCGTGAAATTAATTAAATTATGAGGAAGATTATCCATTATAAATCGAAAACTAAGTTCTTTCATTTTCAGTCCCCTTGAATTGTTCACCTTAATGTATATTAAAAATTTGTGAAAAGTCTGTTGTGTAATTATGATATTTCCTTTGAATTTGTTATTATGAACAGCAGATCATCAGCTGAATACCTACAAAAACGCTTTTTTAGGTGGAAACCTATTATGAAAAGTGCATTTATATAACTTTTAAATACCAATGTGCTAGCTACCTTGCGGAGGTTATTTTCCCCCACAATGTGGTTTTGAAGCATTTCGTAATCTGATCCGCACCACCACATTCAAAAGAACATAGATTTATTTACTCATAGTTTTCGGTAAAGGCAATTCATGCATATTTTATTTTAAAATGTTTGATGTAAACGTCGAATTTAAGCACAAATGATCCATGAAGACATCAAAAACGATCAAAATGGTGCCACACATTATTCGACGATATGTAATAAATAGTTATCAACTAATGGTAATAGGCAAAAATATTTTGACTGAAGAAACCTTTTTATAAAGAAATTGGGTGTATTTCGCTTTTACGCAAACTAAACGAGTGTTATTAAAAGCTGTTTTTATTCAGGAATTTACATCAGGTGTATCCTCTCAATAAGCTTCCGATCACGATAAATGGTGGCAATAAAAGCCCTGAAATAAATAATTCATGGTTTACTTACTGCACTTGTGTTCTTAAAATCCAATTCGCTTTTAAATATTCTACATGTGACTCTGAAAATAATTATTCATCTCACAAAAAGGTACAGTGCTCAGCTTTTAAGTCTCCGTGAAATTAATTTCTGTTCGCAGTATATATCAATAAATGTAAGGTCTATGGGCGTAGACCGCAATTGAAAGCGTATATTTGGCGTGAAACCCTTCAACCAAGCTTAACTGTCCACTTGCTGGCGACAGACATACCTTAGTAGTATAAATTAATGCTGTAAGCATGGTTATTTTTATTTTACCACAATTTTAATATCTATTTTCCCTACTTAAGTTGGTTTGTCAGCAGCAGGGGGAAGTTGGTAGTGGTTGGCGGGTTTCAAACGAATAACAGTACGCACCAGAATTCGTGCAAGATGCCGAAATATGCGAAAGTTTCAAATTATTTGTCTTATAAGCATTGACTTACTTTGTGAAACAGATTATCTTGCAGTCTATTCAGAAGTTATTTCAGCCATGATATGAAGCGGCCCTTTAAACGACCTTCGTTCTGACCACTTACAAAACGTATGCATTGTAAAAAGTAAATACTTAAATAGTATGGGTTTTGTCACTGATTTTAACTGCCTGTATGAATTCTAATACACTTTATGAAAAATATGCATGAAACGTATTAATTATACACATTTGTTAGCAAAATTATGCCTTGTTTAAAATTTTATACTTAAAGAAAGGGTATTTTTAGGAAGCATTCCTTCTTTCAGTTATATGCGCCTGAATGTTGTTGTGAACAGCAACCGCATCCCATAAATGATGTAAACACTTTCGCTGAAAGCATCAACCACTGATGATTTCCGTATTCCACAGGACTCCGAAAATTCCGAAGAAACAATTACTTGTCCCTCGGATTGCGCATCATAATCAAATAACAACACGTTAAACTAATATGCGTATCACAGAAAATTATTTCTTCGATAAACGACTAGATTTGGTCACTAAATTGGGCTACCATCTTATTGAAACCCCTCTCTAATTAAATTCTTTGTGAATTCTCGAAATGGACCGCCCAAACATTCTTTAGCAATCTGCACATAATAATGGTTTGTGCTGAGGGATTTTAATTATCAAATGCTACGCACCAAACCAAAATTCCATCAGCGCTTTAATGAGCTAATCAGTAACAGTGTCCATAGGATATAAAAATTTCCCTCCGGATAGTCGTTTACCTGAGCTAGCGTAATTATCATCCCCAGTCACTATACATGTAGTTCATCAGGCCGTCAATGGGTGCTAGTCATTCTTAAACACATCTTGCAACATCCAAAACAGCCATCGGTTGTAACACTCACGCAGAGATTCTATGGTGCATGAAAATCTAGAGGTGTACTTTGTTCGTGTGTTGCTGTACGCACTCCAAAGATAGAGGTCAAAAGTGTCTGACCCGTCGTCTGAGAACGTCGTCTTGCCAACACTTTGAATTCAGCCTCATCACACACGCACAGAAAATTCCCTAACATTTTGACATTCAGCGGTTCGTCTAACTTAGGTCTAATCAGTACATCATGCGCGGCAAAGCGCATGAGCTGCCCTCAACACAAAAGTGTGAAGCAGGGAAAAAAATCCCGAACGGTTGTGAGTGCGCAGTAGCAGTGACTTTATTCACCATGTTCGCTCAAACATTTACTCTTTTCTGTCGGAGTTATTCCCAGAAAGAAATAGGTTAGTTGCGTTCAAAACACTAAGACCATATACCTCTAAAAGGTTACTAAAGCCGTTGAATACGAACGAGAAAATATATTTGTAAAATAAAATAGACAATTAGAATTTAGCAAATGGTGCACAATAAAACCGATTTAACGGTTTGAGGAGCCTAGTTCTTTACGTTAGTACTTTTCTCTGACAGAAGTGCTTCTGTCGCTGTAGTAACTGACGTTGATGAATTCAACTAGGTACCTTGCAATAAAGTCATCCACATGTTAACAAATGTCGGTTTGATGTCAAAGCAACGTATCTTGCTGTTTGCGTTAGAAACGCTAGAACACTTAGTTTTTATTAAAATAAACTATAACGGCTAGGACTTCTACAAATTCCATTACGACTACTACAAATTAATTCATAATTACTACTTCTAATTCTACTACCAATATTGCTATTGCAAATAATACACCGTTGTCGTATTACGATGACAGCACAAGCAGACCCTAATATTATTCTGCTCGAGGGACGATCTAACATCACGTCAAAGGCCTTCCTTATCCCGCTCTGCTGTGAGACTTGAGCTCTTACGCCATAGAGAGCCGTTATACTGAATGACTCTACGGACAAAAATTGTCAACGATAGTAGTAAAAATCTTAAAACTACGAACAAGGCCAAAAAACAGGTACTTGTGTCCATTATATGAGCAGTATATTCCAATGCGTTGGGGAGGTCAGCCTTTACCAAACACATTACGCGAAGCTCAGACCTCGCTTGGGTGCCGACGGTCGGCAGTGCCGTCAAAAAACGGAGGAGGGGCTTGAAGAAGGAGTAGGGAGGATGATCATTGTAGCAGGCAAAGCTGGTGATTCCCGGTAGCCGGAAAAGGCTACGGTGGCAGGTAGTAGCTGGGATCAGCCACAGCAGGACCACGATCGTGTGAGACCATGCAGTCGCGAGCAAAAGAAGCAGTTGTAGGCAAGGTGTAGGTAATAAGACGTGAATCTGCGGAACAACAGAGGAGGGGCTTGGAAATGGAGTTGGGAGGATGGTCATTATAGCAGGCCACACAGGTGATTCCCGGAAGCCAGAAACGGCTACGGAGTGCGTTACGCCTCAAAATCGACTGCCAAACCCACTATGCCACAGTGCGCTAGGTATATAGGCAAAGGCCCCACAGGTGTATGAAACGAGATTAAGGTCTATCCACTGTATGTGTGTGTGTGTTTATATTCACATCTGTCAGACGCCTTCTTGCTTGAACAGAACGAATTTGCGTTGCTTCAAATCATGCTGGGGAAAATAACCACCGGAAGGGATTGTCTGACTTTCTTTTGGAATGAAGATCAGATTGGAAGGGGTGTCTACGCATAGGTGGCATTGTTCTTTATTTGTGTAGCCCATCTTTATTGGACAACGTCGGGTTGGTCAGTTGCTTAAAGAAACATATTTTCAGTCGTCGTCTGGAAAAGCAGATTTGCTTTCCATTGTAGGAAATTTATATGCAGAAAATTCATCAAATTAATAATTTAGTACCAATCACTGGCCTTGAATGTATGAGAAGCTTGAAAAATAAAACATTTCTTGACATCAAGCAGAGTCCGCTAACAAGAATAACATCTATTTTAAGATATTTTACGATGCGTGAGAACGCATCAATTTTATTTACTTTACTGTCAGGTTGCAGACACCTTATAAAAAAGGTGCCGAAAGAAAATTAGGAAGCGGAGCTCCTTTACAACATAGAACACAGCAAATTTAGGGGCATGATAAGATTTGCAAATATGACTTCATGGAATTTTTTCGTTTATGAAAATGTCCCTAATGCCATTACTTTACGTTTATTTATCCGCCAAGTGCCGCAATCAGGAAAAGAGATAACAGGATACAGTTTCATAATAAATGTGCACCTTTACACTCAATAAAATGGTCAATATACAGCTATTCAATTAAATCATCGAGGACAACGGGAAAAAGTGGAGGCAAAATACGTCAATTCGTCCTTCAGATAGAATGGTTATCCACCGTCCTTTATACGCCACTGCTAGAAGGCTCACGTCGTTTGAGCCACGATTAGTTCGCCTTCCCTGCCGCAGCGGTGACCATTTTTGACGAAGCTAGTGGCGGCGACCTCGTCAAAGCTGATTGGAGCCTTTAACGGAGGGCTTGATAGGCTGGAGTTAAATCAATATTTTTGTTGATTGTGTCTACAGATGCTCAACCTTCAAGCACCAATCTGGTCATTAAGTCGTTGGATAGGCACATGACTTTGGCGTTTTCGAAAGCAAAACTAAACAGATCCCCCTCTGTGTGGCCGTATATAGATGACAGTCCTTCCTTGCGATTCCTTGCAAGTTTGTGTTCATGCAGTCTTGTGCAGAGGCGTTTACTCGTTTCACCAACAAACCTTGCACTGCCATTTTTGCAGGGTATGCTGTAGCCCACTGCTGGTTGTTCCGTTGCCGGTAGCAGATTCTTACGTCTCATTATCTGCTGTCGGATGGTCAAATGCGGTTTATGGGCCACCTTAATGCCGAATAGTTTTGAGCTGTTGCTACCAAACCATCCGTCACGTAGGGGATCGCTAGACGAAATTTCCTCTTTTGTTTGACTCCGCATGGGCCTTCAGCAGCACTGACGTATGAAGGCCGGTGGATAACTGTTTGCTTTTGTCATATATGACATGCGAAGTGTTCAAAACTACGAACACTTGAGGATATTTTGCAAACTGGCACAATTTAAGGCCAAGTTATTTTGAAATAATAAAGGACAAAATCCCCCAATTATAAAGTTCAACAGCAAAAGTAAAAATTTCGGGAATGGTTGAGGCGAGCAAATCCGACAAAGTGGTAGAACTTGCAGCCGGGATTAAATATAAACGTAGAAATGTCGCTTTTACTCCCAAAACAAGTTCCACATTTAAGGCCATTAAATTTTTGCTAGCTTTCTTTGAACGATATCACAATAAAGAATTAAAATGAATCGTATACTTATTTCGAAATGTGGTTAAGTAGTTTTAGGTGTTTTAAATATTTTTAAGATCAAACTTTGACTTACACAAAAAACCGGTAACTGTACATCAGGCTTTACACAAAACGATGTCCTAGACACTTCGACAAGTCATTTTTGTTGTGAATTGCTAACCTGACTCTCTCGGCAACAATGACTTAGATAATATAAACCAAAATGTGTAATTTTGTAAAAAAATCCTTTGTCTGAATATGTTGATGAGAAAAATCTACCTGAACCCTGCCCACCTTAGTGAGAAGGTCCACATCCCATGCAGGAGGATGAGAAGTGAAAACGTTTACAGGATAAAACAGGATCGGAACCAATAGTGTGCATTTTTGTATTTCCCGTTGTAACTGAACCTCAAATATGCAAAAATACATAGGCAGATGGTTAGAGCTGTAGTGTAAACATCACAGGGTATCTTTAATTTCATGCGACGTGAATTAACTACAGATTTTTCCTTCAGCTTTGATTCTAATCCCGCATAAGCCACCAAAGTTTTCATTTTTTAACTAAATCAACCTTTTGTATACATAATTATTTTATCAGCGTGCTTTTTTGATTTTAATCATGATGGACCTATTCTCACTACACATTGTTTGATTTCTATAAGGAAGCTTCGTAAGCTGACGCATTGAAAACCCTTATATTCTGCCCATTAGTGAATTTGAATAGCTTTAATTTAATAACGGTCTTTTCAGGTGAGCATATATCGTACCAAAGACCGTCCTTTGATTGACATACTCGTGCGTTTATAATATATCCCGGATTTTGCGTACAAGATGCCATACAGCGTGGCTTCTCAACTAAGCGCATATCCCGAAGAAGAAGATCCGATCACTGGAACAAGGACTTTATTTTCCTGACGTTTTCGATTCCGTCGGGAATCCTTAGTCATAGGTTATCGTAAACAGGTCTGAGACATGCGCATATGAGCCGTCAGACCTGTCTATGACCTGTTTACGATTACCTATGACTAAGGATTACCAACGGAATCAGAAACGTCAGGAAAATAAAGACCTTGTTCCAGTGATCGCATCTTCTTCTTCGGAAATGCTGCCTGGAACTCGTATATTCTCCTCTATTGGTAAGCGCAAATCGTTGCTTTGGCTCAGGCCTAAGTTGATTTAGTGTTCAAATCATAGATACTGTAACGTTTTGGTCGGCATATTTTGGTGACAACATTATTTTTTGAAGTTAAGCAACGCTACATTTTTGTGCACTTTCACTTTTAGGGGTGGGAACATCTTTACTAGTAAAACGATTTTTCAAGAGGCAATCTCGATGTCTGGCTAGTGCATGGACGTGATGGAGACGTCTGTCAATCGAATTTGTTCACAGCATTCATAGAGAAAGTCAGTGCACACGTGTTTGGCTGGGTACACCCAAAAACTGAAATAATGGTATTCACATCTGCTACTTCAGCGTCGTAGATCACGTATGGCAACGTGATCAAGTCGTGCCTCATAATTTCATGAAAAATCCCCCAAAAATCACCTACGATGAATGTTTGAGAACCATGAATCTGGAATTTGGCACAGAAAAAATGCTAGATGAGCTAGGAAATACAAATGCAATAGTGAGTGGTTTAGAATGTACTTTATCTTGCAAGTTTAAGATGTTATTTGGAGTTGAGCCTCAGCACGCAGGTAACTTCCAGAAACAGACGGGGAGGATTTGGGGAAAGTTGATTTTGCTGTATATCAAAGACAATTATTCAGGTGTTTGCATTACAGAGAAAAACATCAATTTGTGATCCGCCGTGGTAACCCAGCATTAAAGTAAAAAAGAGAGCATACAGCCCGACCAATCATATTTTCTAAGGGAACTGCATGTGGGTATTCTTAAAGCAACTGCGATTCCCAGAAACGTTGAAAGTCATTTACACGTGCACAAAAATATCATTGATAAGAATAAGCCCTTTTTTAAGAGGGGTTATTCATCATGAAAGCCACTACGTAAGCTTCCTTAAAATATGTAAGAGGTTCCTCAAGAATTTAAAACTGATTGAACATTCTCCAAAACTTTTTGTATTATTCCTGATGTAATAAATCCGTGGCTTAAGGTACATTGACTGTTTAAGAAGGCTTCATCTGGAAATCGGGCAAAAATGAGGGGTACATGTCCTGCCTTGTGCAAAGTCAAAAATGAACGGTTTAGTCCAAACGTGATTTTTTATTTTTTTTCTAATTTTTAGCTGAGCCCTAGAACTCGGGTTACTTCCAAAGTGAGACAAAGAGGACTTGGACGAAATCTGAGGTTGTTGGATATCGGAGAAATTTCTGTCGTATTTGCTTAATCGGACAAAAACTGTTGTGAGCAAGGTTTCGCTTGATATAAGTAGCAAAGGTTTTCGGGAAAAAAAGTGCATCACAGGAAATGGAAACGAAAATTCTTAGATAAGTTCTAAATAGTTTTTCGCTTGGAGAAGCAGAATATAATAATTATGGTTGCTTTTAAAAAGGCGATTATTTGGAACGTCTGGAGAATCTCCAAGACTGCCTGTCTCTTTTACCTTCGCCCATGCCTCCGAGATCTTAAGGTAAATATTTGTCAAAAAATATAATATTTTATTAGCGTTTTTATAGGAAGAATGTAGTGGTCATGAATGTTTTCAATCTAAACAAATATGACGCCATTTAATAGGCATGTTTCAGTTATTTCCGCAGCGCTTTTTTCATGCAGGGTAATGTTTACACTATTGATTGATCTGCTATGTTTAACCTAGTGCTTTTTTGCCTGCATTGGCTATCGATGAATGTCAGGGCCCTACATAGTGATTGACTTTAGTCAGCGCATTTAACGGGCCCAACGAACTAAGTAAACGCACATCTGCTTCCTTATGGAGAGTTAATTCTGCTTCCTCGTGTCGCACTCTTATTTGATAGAAATTTAACATTCGAGTAAAAATTAGAGGAATACCAATCAAGGAATTGTCATTTATTGGCAGCAGTGAGCCCTAAGACAAGAAAAATAAACGATGAAGAACATATAATTTTAGAACTGCAACAAATGGAACACAGAAAGGTGATTTTATTTTCAAACGCGCATTTTTGTTCGTTTAAATATATGATAAAATTTGAAAAATCATATTTCCAGCGTTATTTTTATGCTTATTTTAATCTTCTTAATGCATTTATCAATCAAAAAGGATTTTCGGTAAAAATCATGCGTCCTTCCTCCATTGTCGGAAGTTTAACTAGTAGTTTCTGAAGCAATCTAAGGTTGTCAATTTAAAATAATCCATGAGGTTTCAATTTCTTTAGTACGGTGGAAATTATATGACATTTCAAATTAACAAAGACAATATATGCATAAATGATTTTTGTCCATTTTTGCACTGCAAATTGCACTATTTTTCTTAACTGCGTCAGGAAATATATTATATGGATGACCAAACAGCCAAGGCCGATAGGTTTAGAACAGCAGTTGCGTTTCTTCTGAATATGAACAATCTTCACTGAGATTTCTCAGTGGTTATTAGGGGCAGGCCTTACAGAAAACGAAACCTCTGCCCTTCTGCTTGCACAACGTCACATCCGAAAAGAGAAGTCAAACACGTCTGGACACCAAATGTAGGGAAGAATCTGATGAATACAGTTCTGTCTTCTTGCAAGAAGTATTTTTAGTTTCTTTTTACTTTAGTATGATCAGTACAGCAATACCTCGTGAAGAGGAGAGCATTCAAACGACCATTGTTATCTTAACCTTCATTGCATTACCTTGATTGAGGAGGCAACTACTTAAGCAGCAATTGCGGTTTTTGCGATCAATGGTGGTGATCAGTAGCAAAAGCAATGAGTTTCGTAAGACTTTCCAAATGATACAGCCAAATAAACGAAGTGACGATGGAGTCACAAAATGGACCATTCCTCGCAAAGGCCTTCATGGTTTAGGTCGAAAAAAATTAAATTCAAAGACAGCATCAATGTGCTTGAGTTGTATTGTCGATACGTGGATGGTATATTTTGCCTAACAAGTAGCCCTGCTGATATCGATGTTCTACATCAAAACTTTCACATGGCCCAAACAGCACTTACATTTGCGGCAGAAACCGAAGGAACAACGAAATCGCTTTCCTATACGACCTCTCACACAGACAAGAGTATGGTTTAAACAACGCCAGATATTCAGACAGAAAACCTTGGTGGAGAGATAAATTACCTTTCACATTTTCGTTCTCCTTAATCTGAAACGAAACTAAACCTGATGATTAGCAGCCAAAATACGACGCATCAGCTCTCCTGAAACACGGGAAACAGAATTTCAGCAACTACAAAACGTAATCCGTGAAAATAGCTATCCTGAAAGATTTATTCTCAGAACTATCCAGGAGCGGGTCACAAAGGCTGCCTTTGCAACGCCAGAAACGATTTATTCATAAGACTGCCTGTTCTACCAGACGCGGCAAGCGAATAGGTAAGGCGATGTCTAAGGGAATCAGCCACCGGTGCGTTTCCAGCGGCAAACCTACGCACATTGTTCACCAACTCCCCCCTGTAACGGATTGGAGAGGGCAAATGAAGGCCACATTAATGTGCATTTATTTCTATACCTGTCTATGTGGAGTTGTGTATATTGGCTGAACAGCGTTACATCTAGAAAAGGGGGTGCGTGAACACATGCCAGCCTGGCTGGGTTAGCGAGAAAATCAATTGATCTCAACCTCATTCCTTGCACATTTGATTCATAGGAACCACCATGTTGAAGCAAGAGGGGCCTTTCAAGTCATATACCACGTTCCGACCACGATTTTAAAGGCCTGCACAAATGGCTGCTCGCCAGAGCTGAAGCAGTGACAATCCATTAAGCAAAGCCCGTCCTTTGCTGTTAAAAGACGCTGGTGGGCGCAATCTGCTTTTCCTGGCCAACCACATGGTTAAAGGCTGTGCCGCCAGGTCATACGCCAGCCGCAACTACGCACGGCAACCATGAAAACAAGCCTCCTTCACCCATCTATCCCGCTAGTCGGCCCCAACGTCCTCAACAGTATGGAACCTGCATGCGTGAGACGGGGGAACACTAGGATTACTAATTACACCGTCAATTCTACCCAAGTACCATTTAAACACTACATCATGTATAAATGATTATCCTAGTCCTTGCATTTTACTGGCCTGATGAAGAATTGCCGAAAATAAATGCTTGCCAAAATGACTTCTTGATTTTTAAATGGTAATATCTGTACAAATACTATTAATCTTTAAAAACGCTTGCTTTTTTTCGAAATTTTTATTAAGTTACCAAGGTTTTACTAAAGAGAAAACAGTGTTATGTCACCCGTTCTAAACATCCTGAAAATATGTTTGCTCGTGGTTTGGATCAGTATATAAAAGGTATCAATTGAGTATTATTATATGCCATTTTGGGAATTAAATTGACTTCGGTACATTTAGGGTATGGGGCGTGCTGCATGCAAAATGCCCAAATTTACAAAGTTCGATCATTTCTCGCACACCGACGTGAACATAATAACGAAAATTTATAAATAATAATGAGCAGTATTATTCGTAGTGAAAAGAAGTAGAAGAAGTACTAATTTTTTGTTAAAAATTAAATTTTCCTGAAAATGTCCAAGTTCCGGAGATATATACAATAGCTACAAATAAAAAGAAAGAAGATTATCGGAAAATCCAGTTGTACTCGTGAATTTTTGGACAAATATCACGTGTCCGAGGCAGAGGTTACAATGGACGGGGGAGAGAAATTGCAACAAGCGTCTACCGAAAGGACTCCACTGCAGACATCATCCTTAACTATAGATTTAACCACACTGCAGCCCATAAAAGAAGTTGTGCTCGCACTCTTTCCAACAGGCCAACCGTTATTGCAGTAACGATGATTTGCTCAAGAGAGAGCTAACGTACTTGTAGAAATTATTCCAGGCCCATGGATATCCGACAAGCTTTGTCAAGAATTGTCTTAGACCTCGGGGTCAAGCACAAAACCTCCCTCCCAACGATTTTACATTGCCACGGAAATTGTATTCTCTACTCTTTATGAATGGAGTATCTGAAACCGTCTCTCGGCAACTAAGTCGCTTTGGTATCTCCGTTGCCCACAAGCCCGCAACCTCACTGCGCGCAAGCTTATGTCGAGTAAATGATGCTCTACCCGTGGGACAACTAAGTAACGTCATTTATCGTATACCGTGTGCTGGTTGCCCTTGCGTTTATATTGGCCAAACAGGCCGACGACTTGAGACTCGCATTAACGAAAACAAGTCAGCCGTTTGCCTACGGAAACATTTATCACTCGTATTTGCACACTCCATTGAGTGTGATCACCGCTTCAATTGGGATGCCACCGACGTGATCGCAATGACTGATACGCGGCAAGCGAGATAATTCCTTGAAGCTTGGTACTCGAATCCGGCTAGTATAAACAGGCACGTAGAGCTTGACTCACACTATACCGGGTTTCGTGCATGGTTTACTAATCTGGACACATTCTGCAACAACAAATGTCTCTCTGTGCCCGGTCAAGTGGAATTTTTCTGACTCTTAACCAGCCCCCCCTCCCCCGAACACGCGGTTCATAGTCCAAACGCTAACACCCTCACCTCACTAGCACAACCTATCGCCGCGGGTGTCACGTCACCATAACCCTTCCACCCAATCCCCCCTTCCCTGCCCCGTCCGTTGTAAACTCTGCCTCCCAAACCTCTAGTGCGACATTCCCAGCCCTCACTTTTTATTTAGTCTGACGACGAACACGTGATACTTGTTCGAAAATTCACGAGTACAACTCGATTTTCCAAAAATCTTCTTTCTTTTCATCATATCATCTCGGAATGCAGCTTTTTTCTTATCCAACATAATATATGTATATATATATATATGATCAGCCATTATCAAAAAAATGAGTCTTTGAATATAAGTTCTTATGAAAATGGCTATGCCGATCAAAGTAAAAAATGCCTCAAAACATCAAACCACATGGTCCGCAAGATAACTGAACCGATCACAACCGACAAAGCAGGGGACCTGTGGACTAGAGGCAGTGGCTTGAAAACAATAAACAAATGTTTCTGGTTCGAATCTCGGGGGTGCAAACCCTCGAGATTGGGTTTGACATGCTGACGACGGCTAAAAAGCCAAAACTGGCCTTTCCGCTCTCACTTTGCTTTGCCGGATCCACTTCAACATGACATAACATTTACCAACAACGTGGTTTTCTGAAGGAAATTTGTCATTTTTTAGAACCGAACCACAAAACGTTAACAGTAAGTCGATTGAGTGGTTTGAGAGGGA
>JAYGXS010001083.1:0-16333 GCA_036362985.1 Ligula intestinalis
GAAGGAAAAATCATGCGATCAAAACCCACATATCTGTGCGGCCTTGGCAGAAATTCGATCTGCATGAGGCGATAATGCAAGCTTATTTGTGCAAGTTAGACCTTAATCCTTTATCGTAGATTGTTCTTACAGTGGACTGTTTGGCAAATACTGGGTCCAGGAAGCTTTGCCGGACCAAAACACATGAAACTACCTTTGGATGGAGAAAACTCCATCTGCCAAGTGGCGCTCCAACTTGAGAGGGTACGCAAGTCTGCGTTAACTTGATCAAAGAAACTACTGGCCGTGTCCTTAGAAAATGAGTCAATGCACTCAAGGTCATCAGCATCAATGAAATTGTCATAAGATTATTCCGGCTCAGACAAGGCACCGTGATATTTGACAAAAGGCGACTTTTACAACACGATTTCCTACTGCCAGCACTGTGAACAATTTTTCTGGCTTTAGGCCGTTTTCATTCTTTTCCGTGAAAATTCACTTGAAATTCTGTTATGATATCATATGTGCTCCCCACGACTGCACATTAACTGAAAGAATAACCTTGTTTGCGTTAAATTAATAGGGTCCTCAAGGGCATTTCTTGCCTGTTACCTTTAAAATATACGTATATAGCTATTTCGGGCTATTTTCCCTCATCAGCCACGGGTAGCCAACTCTAGTGTAGCAGCTGAAATTGCCGCCGCACCCGAGTTTCGAACTCGCGCCTTACTGGTCAGGGGCAGACGTCCTAAAATTGAGCCAACGAGGTCGATGTCTAGTCGGTTGTAGAAGTGTGAAGTTGTTGTTGTTCTTGTTGTTGCTGTTAAGCACTGTTAAAATTTCATTTATGTAAAGAATGAAAAGGAGGGGACCTAAAACCATGCCTTGAAAAACGCCACTCGTGATCGGCTGGAGCATTGAGTAACTATTGCCTACTAAGGCCTTCTGGCTGTGGTTACACAGGAAGGAAGCAATGAAATCGAGGAGAGGAGGTCTGATGCCTAGGGCTTCTAGTTTCACTAGAAGGTGCCTGTGTGGCACCTGGTCGAAAGCTAAACTAAGGTCAAAGTAAATCACAATGACTGATTTCTGCTCATTATGAAGTGAAGTAACGAGGTTCAGAAATGCCAAGCGTGATCTTCCAGGTAGAAATCCATGCTGTGAGGCGCTAAATAGTTTATTTTCTAGAAAAAATTGAGAATTTTATTAACAATGATCTATTCCAAAAGTTTGGCTAGGGCCGGGGTTTTATGAACACCACGGTAGTTATTTACGTCCGAACAAGATCCTGACTTGAAGACTGGAAGAATAATAGCTTTCTTCCATGAGCCAGGAAAGTAACCGCTAAGAAGGTTAGCTGAGAATAGATGACTTAGCAATCGGGGGAAGCTCAACACTCTTTTGATAAGTGAGTTTGGAATATCGTCCGTTCCCGAGGAGTGTGCGTTTTCAGACGGATAATGTGCTTACGACTTACTTCTATGGAGAAATCTATGGTACTGATAATATTGAGTGAGCATGGCTGAAACGACGGGAACGGTTCGGATTCCATCGTAAGATGCTATGCGAAGAATGCATTAAACAGTTCAGCCTCGTCAGACTTATCTAGCACAAATGTTTTATCTTAATTCAGTAAAGGGGGTATGTCGTGACCTTGTTATCGGAACACCGACGACGGAACAGCTGGGCAATAGATTTTGCTGAGTTTAACTCGCTGAGTGCGCAGGATTCCCTCTGTTTTTCACTTGCAAGCCGAATCTTAAACGCTAATTTTAAAATCTCTGCGATTCTGAGGTGCACAGATAATGAACTAGTAGAATGATCATTCAACTGTCTTTGCAATTTCTTTAGTCTAGGCAAAAGAAAATGAGGAACGGTGGGGTCCGAAGTATAACGCTTAAATTTTTTTATCGGCAAAAATTCCAAAATGCTATTTGAAATTGCCGTCATTAAGTCACCAAGAATTGTTACACTGTTCGTGGAGGAAAGCTCCTGCCAGCCTAGTCAATCCATGCAGTTGGTAATTGAAGTAATAGCAGCTAGGTCAAAAGCATGATAGGTACGAACGGTGATAGCCATTTTCGTAGAAGCAAGCGGAAGACAACAATGGATGAAAGTATAGTCACTTTGGAAGAGGTTCTGGTCATAGTCATCGAAAAGGGAGAAATGTCGTTCGTGAAAATTAAGTCTAAAAGATGTTGATCCCTCGTTGGAGAACAGACCAACTGAGACGAGTTTAAAAAATTGAGGCTCTCTAGGAAGGGCTGAAGTCTGGATGGAAAACATTTCAATGACCAATCAATTTCGGGAAAGTTGAAATCCCCAGCAATAACTTTAGCGTCAAAGGCAGACTCCGAAATCAGCCTAAATATATCGCAAAGCTTTTTCTCATTTTCGAACGATGAATTAGGGGGATTATAAATGCATCCGATAATTGCCTTTTGATGGGGAGACAGGAAAATGGATGCAAAGCAGTAATTGCCCGAAAATGACTCAGCATCTAGGTTGAACGGGAAATGCTTAAAAATAGCTTTAATACAGAGAATACAACCGCCACCACGCTTACTAGTGCGGTCTTGACGGTAGAAATCATTCTCGTCTATTATGAATAAAGCATCAGAGATTAGCGCATGGGTCCACGACTCTGTAATGCATATAACATCTGGCTTCAGCTCAAATGCAATGGCTCTAAGTTGAGCCATCGTATTTATAACAGATCTTGCATTAAGCAAGATGATATCTAATGTAGATCGAGTAATCGAACTAGGGTTATCTTTATTTAGAAATAAAAATTTGGAGGTGGGTAATTTAATTAGAAGTTTGGAGAATAGCCACCAACTGGATCAGGAAAATTGGCATTAGAAGGCTGAGGGGATAGCTAAAAGCTGCAGGTAGATAGCTCTGTGACATCAACAGGCCATAGGGATAAGTGCCGTGATGAGCTTGCTGATAGTTACCGGGAAATTGGGAAAACCAAGACGGAAAATAGAGGCTGGTGGGCGAGGTAAGGTAACTATGAGGATTAAGCGGTGGAAATCCTGGCCTAGTATGATAGCTGTGATACGAAGGGTAACCTATATGTTTGTTAGCTTCCTGTTGTATAGGCTTAGTTAGTATTTGGGAAGGCTGCATGCTCGCGGTTGAGTTCTGGATCCCACTCTTTCGATGACTTGAATTGGGTGATTTAATAGAAGTTTTAGGAGGACTCTGTTCGACTAACAAAGCTGTTGGTCTACCTGACGTAGAGGGCTTTTTGGAATTTCTAGGAAGGCTACCAGAATTATAAGCTATGGCAACTGGGGAAGCATCTAAGTTGGAAGTAGCCGGGAATGTCTGTTGACTTGAGGGGAAGGAGACAGTTGCAGTACTCGGGAGCAATAACCCAGGTTTGCCAGTAGTAAGAGTACATGGCTCCCTAGGCTTCTTAGGGCTACGACCAGGAACTTGATCCAGTTGTGGTATTTTACAACTTTATTAGAAGACCTCAACGCTATTCCTCGCTCCATTGGGGTGAGATCATGAAAAGGAAATAATTTGTATTTTTCAGATATTTGGAAACAAGCTCTTGCTGTTTGAAAATGGTGTCTATTTCAATGGGTGAAATAGCTTGACTAAATTGGTGGGTTGTTACTGCGAGATGACAGACTAATAGCATCTGCTTTTTTATAGTTAAATCCACAGGAGTAGAGGAAATGCATGGCAACTTCTATTGGCCGAATTGATTTCGCAACGTTTTTCAGAATAAAATTTTTCGTCAATCCTGTAACCCACTTGCGACCAAATTGACCAGAATATCTAATCGTTTGCATTCCTGGGAGGGAACTGCAGAGATATTCCCGTCAAATAGGGTCCCTAGGATTGACAGCACTGACCCAAATTTCAACATAAACTCGTTGCAATTTTTCATTGCAGAAAAATCTATTTGATTGGCATTCAGATCTGGCTGAATACTGATGTCAGACTGAAGACTGATATCGGTAATGATGTTTGCTTTTCGCAGACTCGGCTTGGGTCTGGACGTCTGAGGCTTCCTACTAAATGAAACTGTCGCCTTCATACTTTTCGAAGCAGCGAGTAGATTTACCAAGAAAACAGTAGGGAATTCAGAATAAACTAACTGTTTAAGCTTAGATAAGTTGCTGAAAGCAAGACAGATGGTTAACAGAATGCTAGGTAAGCAAGTAGAGACCAAACCAACGAAAGGAATGGAAGCAGATTTTTTCTAAGTTAAGTACTGGTACTTACGAATTATTTATATAAGGAAACGAAAGACAATTAATCGTATCTTCTCTTAGATAAATAGCTTTGAGAATAATTTGCCGCTTATTTTAAAATTCGAAACCACCGCTCGACCTTGACACTTTGTCTGCGATGACCTCATGTCTCATCTCCCTGATAGCTGATCCTGGAAACAGTCGGAGGGTGTTAAGGTGATGACAAGGTGATGAATTATCAGGTATGAAAATAATAGTACAGAAGTATGTTTGCGGGGGAAAAGGTAAGTTTACGTAACGGTAGAGCAGGAGTTTATGAGGCTAAATAAATTTATTTTAAAAAATGCAATAATAATGAACAATGCGTGATTATGGGAAAACTGTAAGGGAGGTTCCATACCTTAAGGTAATGGAATGCACAGTCGTCACACTACCGCTTCTGGATAAATAATATTTCTCGTAATCCCGTTAGGTGCCAAGACGTACAAATTACTTTTCCAACCAACTGGAGATATCGTAACGAAGAGTTTTCCGTGGGTAAAACACGATTCTTCCGGGTGAACCCCAGCCACCTTGAAGGTTTGACCTTCAGACTTGTTGATGGACGTAGCAAAGCAAACCTTCGCTGAAAATCGAAGTCATCGTAAACTGAACGTTTTATTAGATGGTACGATAGGAATGCGGGGGATGTTAACAGTTTCCCCTTTTGCACAGCTGGTCATAATTGTGGCATGCATCAGCTATGATATCAGGTGCTTGATAGTTAGCCTGGTGCCATTGCATAGCCGAGATGCATCGAGATTTCTCATTAACATAATCGGGGCATCAACCTTCAAAATCAATTTGTGTGATGGAATGCCAGATATTTCCAAACTATTCAGGAATTCCACTAGATAATAAACACAGTTTGAAGGATCAACCGTCGTATCCTATGATTTGTACAGTTCTTCCTTACCGGGAAGAAGATGTATAATTCCCTCTTTAATGACATTGCAAAATCTGTTTGTGGGAGTAAGAATTCGTAGTTCGCATATCCACTCTGCGTCGGAAAAGTTGGCTTGAATATTAGAGAAAAATTTTTTCTAAGATCTTCGCCACCGCTCAACATATTTGTCGTGTTATTTGTGTTTATAACATCTTTGTCAATAATAATAATAATACCACTGTTGTTCATAATGATATTTTGTAAGGGTTAGATCTAAAATGGATTTATATGGTAGGTCATTCAATCAAAACTAGCTGGATAACGCACTCACTGCGTGAAGGTGTGCCAGACAGTAGCATTACTGTGGGGAGGGAGGAGGTGGTGTTTTAATTTGCCGCGACTATCTGGACGTTAGTATGGGGGTCCAAGTGGTAGTAGGTCAAGTGATTTTCGGTCAGGCTGGCTTCCTTCTAAACAATGAAAGTAGTCAGATGATCAGGTGACGGCATCGGACATTTAAACGACCGCCTACGCGTGATTTATGGTTCCGGTGGTAACTGATGCGCACCAATAGGATGTGACGCCAACAGTCATCAACCTGGTTTCTGAAACCCTATCGTCATGCCGGTTACTAATCTCCGTTACGCGGAACCTTAATATTCACGCGCATGGAAAAAGGAGACGGCGCGGATAAAGTCTGCGCTTAAGGTCAAAGAAGGAGCAACGTAGAGACAAACACGCACATGCGATCGCGCGCGCGCCAACGAAGTGAGCGCGGTACTAACACACATGTGCAGAAGGCACAGGCACCGTTTCGAGCTGACCCCTGCACCCATGATAATGGAAAGACACACACAGACAAACAGACAGACTATTATTAATCATAAAGATTGTTTTAAATTTGGGGTCCGCTGAGATTTGCCCCCGCTTTCATGGTAGGAGTTTTTTAAGTGCTTCCTCCTTAGTTCACCATTGCTTCAAAGAGTGTTGAAAATTATTTTAAAATGGCGATATGTTGGCAAACATGAATTTATCTGTCTACCATACTAAACACTCTGGCTGCCTATGGGGTTGCTCACAAAGAGCAGCATTTATCCACTTTGTATTTATTGTGCAATGACTAGGCCCTCCGGGCCCATAATATAAGATATAAAATCAAAACCCTGTCCGGTCACAAGTTTCGTTGCACGCCTTTGAGCCCTTCCGAGGGAATTGAGGTCTTTTGTGGTCCATGGTCTCCATGCATGTATAGCGAATTCGGCTGCAACAATGTTCCAGTCTACATCAAAGGCAGAGAAAGCTCGGTGGACAAGGTACAGAGCGGACATCGTAGACTTTGCTACTTTTGCACAATGCAGCAAGGGCTTAAGCGACATCGTGATTCACACTCCCAAATCTTTCTGTGCGTCCCCTTCTTACAGTTGGATGCCATTCAGGTAGTAAAACATGGCATTCTGAGAGCTCTGTCGACCGACACTTAGAATACTGCTCTTGTTCTCAGTTAATAGCAAACGCCAGTCCTTGACTAAGTTTTAAGTTTTTTTCTGCTGATTTCTAGGAGGTATCAATTTTTAGAATTTCCAATAAGTTCTTCTGTTTAAAGCACACTGATTAAAATTGAAGGATATCTTACTGTTGACCAGTCCTACGCGTATGGGACAACAACGAATGTTGCCACATGTGAACTTCTGACATGTTGGCTTGTTGAACTTATGAACTGCGGCCGTTGGCCATTCGCGGCCCCATCTGATGTAAAATATTAAATATTAACTATTAATTCTTCCATTCAAGTTTTAAGTTGAGCAGACTGACCTTGACGTATCCTTTTGGCGGCTCTAGTCGCCCGTATATCCGTTTTGCCGCCGATTCAGCAATGGCACTGGAAAAAATGGATGTTGATTTTTCAGCCACGGTTGATGAAAAAATTCCAGTTTTCAAAGAACTAGCTTCGGTACTTTTGGTTTTCTTCACGTATATTTATATAGGCTGGAAAAATAGATGAGGCACTTGAGAAGTGTTCCGCTCTTGAGAAGCAAACGCGAACCGTAAGATTCGTCCCTAATTTTACGTCTTTTTAAGGCATCTGATGCTATTTCGACGGGTCGTTTGCTTACTTGCATAGTAGAAATTCTTGGGGACGCAAACCAATGGGAAAAATTAAACGAGAACCTTGTATTGATGTCAAAGAAGCGGAATCAGCTAAAACAAGCTGTCACTAAAATGGTCCAGGCGGCAATGGGTTATCTAGATAAAACACCCAACGAACCAGTTAAGTTGGGATTAATTAGCACCTTGCGAACGGTCACAGAAGGAAAGGTATCTCATTATGGTAATAAACTGTCATAGATCTACGTCGAAGTTGAACGGGCAAGGCTCACACGGCTACTTGCTGACATCAAGGAATCAAAAGGAGCTATTGACGAAGCTGCAGATATATTGCAAGAAATCCAGGTCGAGACTTTCGGTTCCATGGAGAAACGCGAAAAAGTTGAATTCATTCTGGAACAAATGCGACTGTGTCTGGCAAAAAAAGATTTCATTAGAACTCAAATATTGAGCAGGAAAATTTCTCCGAAATTTTTCCAGGAGGAAGGAACAGAAGATCTAAAACTGAAGTTTTATAGACAAATGGTTATGGTGGATCTACAGACTGACTCATATTTATCAATAAGCAAACACTACTGGGAAATGTACAACACAAAAACGGTCAAAGGAAACGATTCCGAAAAGCTGAAGGTGAAGTTTTCTATTTATTATTTTTTACCGTTTCAGGCTTTGCGAAATCTTGTTGTGTATCTTATCCTCTCCCCATATGACAACGAGCAGCATGATTTAATGCACCGCTGGATGAATTTGCGTGACTTAGAGGCCCTTCCTGAATATGTGTAGGTTTTACTTTTGCAATTGTTCTAAAATTATTATTCTAGCCTATTAACTTAACAAACCATTATTCTATGCCGTTTATGTAGTTCATGATATCCTTACCAGTTTTGCTGTTCTGTTTTAGGTGTATGCTGAAAGCCTTTACCACCCAAGAACTCATGCAATGGGACGCTTTTTGTGAAAAGCACGAAGCAACTTTGCGAAACGAAACAGAGGCATTTTCTACTTTGAATGGGTCAAAAGGTCCCGAGCACGCTCTTAAGGATCTCCAGGCTCGTGTCACTGAGCACAATATTCGCGTTATTTCTGCTTACTACACCCAAATAAGGCTTGTTCGTCTCGCTGAATTGCTAAATCTCAACGTTGACGTAAGCCCTTCTTGTGTTACTGTGCTATTTTCTACAATTTATGATGTCCGATAAATTGTTCCCAGTTCATTTTGCACATCAAAGTACTTAATTATCAATCTGGCCTAAGTCCTTCTAGGCGCCCTGAACTCCCATTTATATATAAGAGACTGATAACTTTCTAGAAAAGTACCAGTGGTCTATATTCTTGCGCCGAAAATTTCTCCTTCTTTTCCATTTTTTTTCTAAAAAGTTCACTACTTCGTATGCTCGAATGCCCTGCGCATATAGTATAAAAGATGCTCAGTCCGGTGAAGCCTTGAATGCAAGAAGATAGGCGTAGTGTTGCTTTTTTGGTTAACTCCACCGAAATAAGTGTACAAAAGCATGGCGTAGCCGTTTGACATTTCCCACTAGTCTCGAGTCACCTTTACCCTTCTACTTCTGTTTTTCTCAGCGTGCCACATTAATTTGACGACATAAAGGCGATGCAACATGGCATGCTTAGTCATTTTCATAGGAGAATATAACAATTGACGAACGAGTATTTACCTAATACGTTAATAATTCTGTCCTGCCAACGTAAGGGGTTTTAAATGTGTGTGGTATAAGCATCAGCAGAGTAAAATGCTCTAGCGATAACGTCTTAGAGTACAGGTTAATCATCCCAACTTCCTGAAACTATGCTCATGTGGAGAGTGAGCTAATCAGTGAGAATTAGTCTTTCGGGACTTAATTTTGTAAACTTCAACTGCGAACCCGCGTACGAAGGTCACGCCCAAATTACAACTTTAAAATCCAAAGCATGTGCATACTTGTAGGACGTCTCGTTTAAGTCATCTTATATTACATACTCTTATTTCACTTACTACATTTCATTTATCTTCTTACACATACTGTACTTTGTTGCGCCATGCTTCATTAGTTATCTTTATGTGTGGCATTTAAACCATGCCAACGCATAGGGTAGACTGAGACTAGTAAAATCCTACTGATCACTCTTATCAAATTTCAAGTGACGAAACGAGTATCCAAAATATACAGAAAACCGTAGTAGGTGTCTAAGTTTTTAGTTTGTAAATCAGGGAATGGCCTCTAGTCTAGATTACCAGGAAAAACAGACTCCATGACTTAGGGTCGCCGATGTTTACCATTCTAAGCGGTTAGACGGCCATCGCCATTGGCCTCAAGAGTTTAGTGCCTTTTTAGCTCGAAGCATAACAAATTCTCCCAAATAATGACCTGATTGTTCGTTTACTGCTGCCCTCTTGAATCATGAATGACATTTAAATCGTGGAATCCATTGCCTCGTACGGTAAGGGCGCAGAATAGTTTTGCATACCATGCCAAAAAGTATCTTAACGTTTGCATTTAACTCGTTCTGTACAGTCTGCCATTTTAAATGAGTAGTCATCTAGGGGTTTTGGAGCACCCTCAAATAGTCACTGCTTGGCTTGAATACGATCAGTGGGCGTTGACCAATATGACTTCATCCTTTCGGCTTCAATTTTATTCTCCGAACCGCATTTAGTTGTTTACTCAATGCTAACAGAAAGCTCATTTAATAGCTCAAAACTGCTGAGCATTTTCTTGTCATCAGAAATATATTCAGATGCTCGTTCTTATCATTTGTCCTTAGTTAGTCTTGTTGGATTTCTAAGACTTCTAAAGCCATGATTATACCGTCAATATTCAATTATATTTTTCAAATTATATCTTCTGAATGTAAGATTAATGCTACACCGCAGCTGTTACCTGACTCGCTTAAGTCAATTTAGCGCAAGAATATTGTCCACGTGATAAATAATGTTTATCTCCACTGTCAAAGTCGGTGATTTGATTGCATTGAATCTCCATATCCCCATTTTTCGACCAACTCGCGATAGTTTTCAGCTTTTTATCCCAATGCCTTACATGGTACATATTTGCATGAGATGTCTTGAGAATTTAGAGTATGGGCGGGTCCCCAACAGCCGCATGGATTGTTTATTGGAGGTTGTCTTTTCTAGTGCTTTGGCCCAATAGCCTAACCACAATGCAGCAGTAGCAAGCAAACTTATTTGATGGTGGTTCACGCTCGCCATGTCACAGCGCCGTCTTCAGGATTTGCGACACTTTATAGGCTTTTGACTTGCCAGACCTCAGCCCGCCGCGCCCTAGTAGCACTGCCGCTGCTCGTCCGCGACTGCTTATTCGTCAGACCCTAGTCTGCTTATTTAACAGTTAACCTTCATTGAAGCTCGTTCCACAATCCGCCACCTGTGGACGCGCTGGGTAGCCAGCAGCCAGGCTAACGGGTAACCCGCCTTCCAGTCAGCATTCGCTGCAATAAAATCACAAGGATATCTCAGGCTATAGAAGAAAGATAACTGAGGAGGTTTGGACACGTTCTTCGTCGTCAACCTCAGGAGCTCAGTGTTATTGCCCTCGAATTGAAGCCGTTACCTAACTAGAAACGTCGGAGAGGGTGTCCATTCAAAACCTGGCTAGACTCAGTCCGTCAGGCCATGGAAGTTGTTCTTGGGCCTTCGGTACTTTGTCTCCGGCGCTGGCGAGGAGAATGGCTCGAATTGTCCAGGTTTGTGGCCACGGATCGCCGCGCGTGGAGAAGTACCGTACGAAACATACTTGAGGTCGGCTAGATCAGTCATGATCGCAGCTGCAACAAGTTAAAGTAAAGTGCCTAACTTACAATGGCACCCCGCTTGATTTTTTACCTATTAGGGTTATTGCTTGATGTCCCCAATTTACGGAGCCATGTTTTCACAATCACGATAGCCCGTCTTTTATCTAAGGTCCTTCTGCACATTTCCAAACAGTGTTCCCGTTTATTAACAGAGAATACGATCGCAACAACTGGAGTTTAAACCACCCGCTGACCCCCTTGAATTGTTTCCGAATTTTTACAAAATATTTTATCTTGGAAGTTACTATGATCTCTGATATTTTGCAGATCACTGGTTGTGATGAGAGCTTCATATGTTATCTTTATTTTTTAGGAGGCTGAAAAGTACCTCTCAAACCTTGTGGTGAAAAAGACCAAACAAGCAAAAATTGATCGATTAGACGCGGGTGTGCGGTTCACTGAGAAGAAACTGGCTACCGATGTTCTAAACGATTGGTCTCACAACATAAATTCCCTCATGGGACTCATTAATCAAGCAACCCATCTCATCAACAAAGAACGTATGGTTCATGCTGTTTAATTGACTTATTTGTTTTTATTAAAACCCCGTACAACTTCAATGTCTTTCCCCTTTGCGTGAATACTTGCGGCGTACTCGTTGGCCACATACCCTTCAAAGAAGAACCATAACAAACATATGGACGACTTTTACACAAGAAACCAGGAAATATAAGAGGTCTGCAATGGTAGACGTCGGAAACATTTCAAAATAGTCGTGGCGGTACCCACATTTAAGACAAGGTGACTTAGTTGTTGGACCTGACAACAGTAATAAATCCGATAGTTTCCTCGGCTATTGGTAGACTTCATTCCTCGTCTTCGTCCATGTCTTCTTCGAATCCCTTCTAAAATTAGAAAAGGAATTATGTCACATTCGATGCAGTGGGCTCAAGAGGAGGTCCTTCTGTCCTTTGTCGCACAGTGACCCGTGACACCCTGGAAAGCTCAACGTTTCGTAAGCAGGAGTATTTTTGGGGAATAAATCCACCTGACGGAATTCGCTAATTTTTTTCTGTGTGACAAGTCCGCCTCCTCTAAAAAGCTGCCTTCCTAGTTAAAACACTTTGCGCTAGACAATAAGATAGCCCACTTTGGATATTTTATTCTGATTAACAGGACTGCTGGCCAAAATCCTTGTGTGGAGGCATACCGTGCCCTATTGTCGCTGATGCCCGAAGAGGGAAGATCAAAAGCAGTCTCGACTTTTCCGTTGAGGTGTCTGTTGAGATTTCGGGAACCGTCGTCGTTATCGTTGCGGTTGGCCGTGGGGCTATGTTATGGTTTTTTTCTTTCACACAGCTCCCACGGTCAACTCAAAACTTTTAGTGACAGAAGTATACGAGAAGAGGGAGATAAGCGTACACCGATCAGTTAAAGCGTAAACTCGTCCGTCCATGCTGCCTTTGAAGCTCACACTCGAGCCTACGCCGCAAGGCGGCTAACGATTTAAACAGAAGGACATAACCAACAAAGACGAGGGAGAATAGGATGGCCCATTCTGGCTTATTAGGCGTCATCAGTCAGTCATATCCAGGCCCAAGTGGTGTCCCACCCGAGGTGAGTCAGTAGAGTTGTGCTGAACGCAAACCGATGGTGAGGCGTTTGATTCCAATCAGATAAGGCGCGAGTTAGAGGCTCGGGTGGGACAGCACTAGGGTTTGGGTGTAACTGGTTGACGACGGCTAATAAGCCAAAAATGGCCATCCTCGTCTCCCTTGTCTTTGTCGGTAACCCCCCTCTGCATATATAGAAAGGGCTAAGGGAAAAGTAGGCAATCAACGAAGGAAGTTAGTTTTGAGCGCAAGAATTGTATAAATGGGTTGCTGGCTTTGATCCAACGTTGAGGCCGACTGCTGTACTTACTATTATAACATAATCTAGGATGGATTTGGCCAAATTCCTAGCGTAAAGTTATCACAAGTGGGGTGGTGGATCTTCTCCCACTCCCCATCGGAAAGGTGAAGCGCAGTCTTTAACCGTTTGCTCTATCGGCCATATATCCCGCAGACTACGAGTTCGGCCTTCACTGTATCGTTAAATCCAACTGGTTATTTGGACGTTCCCACCAAGCAAAACAAAACTCGGATAAGCCGATTTCCTGAAATACTTCGCCTGAAAGGTATCTCGCCTGAGACCAAAACTTACAGTTTGCCTTGTTAATCGTTTGTATGCCATTAAATCGAAAGCGTGGTTGTTGTAATGATTCTACTGAATTATAGGTGTATTTCACGAGTGATCCAGGTAGCTGGTATCACTTGAGCGCACCGGTCACAAGCCTCCGAGTTAAGTTACTCCGATCAGAACTTCGTGTTTTCTTATATTGGTTTCGGTCATTTCCTTGTTGATGCGGAGATTTGTACGGATTCTGCGATTGTCCTGCAGGCCCTATCCTCAATTCAATTGTTACTCTCTGATGGTCTAACGCAGATTGCTCACGATGACAGTTGACCTGTAGTTAACCGCATATTTTGGCTGTGGAGATCATTTCGTACACGAATTTAAAAGGCCTAATCATTTTTTGATGGCGTAAGTTTGCGAGGCAAAAGAAATTGCTTTTTATTGGAAAGGCTTTTCATAATTGGCTGGCGGTCGCCACGCGATTAATGTACCCTCTCCTGTGTGGTGTTAGAAAGCGAGACAGGACCCCCTATTCTGCGTCTATCAGACTTACTCGATAAATCTTGTTCTCCACGCGTCTTAAGAAACACTTCGTCCCCTCAAGTATCGCTTCCGGTCCTCAGTCAGCAAGTAGGCACGTGTATTGTCGTGAGGCCACACGGTCGACAACCGAGTGTAGATGGGTTGATTTGAGTGATCGGAGAAGTTCTTGAGCCCAAAGGATGAAAGTTGGGAAGATGCGAGGGATGGTTGTCAGCGTAGCTGCTGGGAAATTTCCTTATGCCTCATATGCACTATCGATGGGCGATCCACGAAAATCTATGAAAGCTGTCGGCCGACGCAACGCCAGTTCAGAGAGAGAGAGAGAGTTGATCACGGGAACAATAAATTTACTGGCCTAACGTTCCGGATTCTCGCTCGAAACCATCATCAGCAACGCCAGTTTTTAAACAGGGCTGGATTGCTGTGTGCGTGATCGGCACGCAGAAGCCATCCACTTGCTTCCTCAAATGTGAGCCAGAATTGCAGCTATCCGACCAGACGATACTGGCGACTGCTGGCAGTACCAGTTATCTTTGCAGCAGATGGTAGATTATCATCACAGTTGTATTGGCCTCTCAAACTGTATGCCCACCAAAGTATTAAAATCAATTAATTTGGGGCGGAAATGTACCTGTTAATTGCAGTGATAACTTCCTCGCGCAGTGAATACCACTTAACTGTTGGACCGTGACTTAGTTTCAGAATAAGACAGACGTTACCGTTAGCTGGCTAATTTTTCTGACGTATCCTTTATCACATTGTTCGAATTGGTGCATTTTCTGAGTACGTTTTGGGATTGAATCAACTTCGAATCTCTGGAAAGTTCTATCCGGGGATCCGTCAAGGCACACACAATCAAGCGACGATTACGCTGTACGATAGAAAGGACCTACAACGCAGCAAAATTAGTCTTCTTAAGTTCTATTAAAAGTATTCCATTAAAACGGCCAAAGGATGCTCTGCCATTGCACGCCACCTCCAATTGTGTTTACGAATTCACATGTAATTGCGGATGCAAATACATTGGGCGCACGCAAAGGCAACTCGCAGCCAGGGCCGCTGAGCACTTGCCTAATTGGCTTTTGAAGCAAGAAGACAGAATACCAAGGTCCTCCATTACCAAGCATCTATTAGACAGCGGTCATTCTGTCGACGTTAAAACAGCGTTTCGAGTACTTGTTCGGGCCCGAACAAACCGAATACTGCGCTATTTAGAAGCTGCATACATACTGTGGGAGAAACCTGACCTATGCAAGCAGCTTGATCATGTCGTCAACCTCCAACTGCCCTGGTGATCGACCATTCAATTTAATTTCCCACGTGTTTTCCGTTAACTTCTCCCATCCACTTCTCCCCATATGTTGACTTAACGTTCCCGTCCTTTATCGATTAAATTTTTAAACTGACTCAGGTTCCTTGCTGTTACCAGTAATTCTGTGAGATTTACCACTCCTGTATGTGTCTTCGTTAACATTCTTATGCAACGACAAGAAGCAGCTGATGAGCTGTCTCGAAATTTGTTGATATCAATGAATTCTGCTGTTTTCGCCTGTTTTCAGCAGTTATCTGTGTCAGTAAGCCGAGACAAATTGAATTGGTCAGAAGAATTCCCAATAATCCGAAAGACCCTCGTGATAGTTTAAAGCGCAATTGGGTGCGAGCATTGCCTTTTTTGAGACACATCACACACGTCATTCAGTACCTCAGGAGAGTGTGTTTCGAGCCGTTTCCCCCACGGGGGTCGGCGTTATGGGGGACGAGGCAGGCTAACACTGCATTGAGCCAGGCGCAATCAAATGAAGGTGGGGTAAGGTGCTGTACATAAGTAACTACTTATTTCGTTGTAGTTCTGGTTTAGTTTTTAGTTTACTAAACTAAAAGTAAACTAAAACTAATAAAACTCAATGGAAGGGTTTCCAAGTGGGGTCTTCAAAATGTCCTTATGTATTATAGCGACCAACTTAAATGCTTTAAGTAAGTTGAATTACCCATAATCTTCCAGTTTTCTACACGCCATCCGTCGATCCAGCAGGGATTTGATGATGGCATTCAACTGCAGAGTGGTCCTCCGAAGGTCACCACATACCATAACCGCTTAGGTCAGTATACTAAGCGAAATTAGCCTTTTAAATTAACCACGAAAATAACCGCTTGCTGAAAAATTTTAAGTTGGGTTATTTTCATAATCTTGCCACTTTTGTACTTCTTTAACCTTTTTTCCATTTGGCGTTGGTGTTTCCACTAGAAAACGTTCCTCAATGACCTCACCCGAGGTTAGGGTACACTTTATCTACATACACGGGTTAGCCGTTGGTCGGGCGGGGGGTTAGTGATGATACTAAAGCCCGTTTGAGTACGCGAGCCAACTTGTCCTCGTTACTTTTATTTTACAGAAACCTTTCGATCTAATTTGTTCTCTGACATGCTCCGCCCGTCCTCTCCCCTAAAATCACATGCCCGTGAGCCTGAGGGGCGCGCCTCACATGTTCCCCAGACGGCCCCATAAGGAATCCCTACCGGGCTTTCTACAACGGAATAATTAGTTATTTATGTATAGTAAAGTACGGTGTTACTTATAAGGAATCCTTACCGAAGCGGGCGTTTGTAGCTTAGCGGTAGAGCATTAGCCTCCGGTAAA
>JAYGXS010001084.1:0-16330 GCA_036362985.1 Ligula intestinalis
ATACAGGCCGCTTCATCACCCTCCGTGTTATTCCCAGCACCGCCGGTCCATCAAATCTGGTCAACATTCGACCTAGCCCCGTAATGGAGCCATTGCCGACCGTCTCTCTAGAGAACAAGTCTTCCAATTCCACGGGAGAGGTTCTTGCAACTGCCGCCGTACAACTGCAAACGCCTTCCCTGGCAGTGAACATGGCGTACTCCAACTCGGTTATGAGCCAACTTCGAGAAGTTTCCACGCCACTGGTGGCAGTAAAGCCTGCTGTGAACATTCGCAAACGTCCAGCACCGATGGCATCGGAAGACACCGTATTAAGACATCCCCTGAAATCAACAACTCGGGTATCGGAGGGAGCGACTGGTGTGACGTCCGGTTCGACCATCAGTTCAATGGAGACTGCGGCGGCATCCTCGAGGCAACTTGAAGAACTGAATACTACCCGGGACTCGAGTATGACTGTGTCGTCGTCCGCTGCTGAGGATGATGACGATGAGGCAACGCTACCTGCGACAGGGTCACCCCCGAATCTCACACCGGAGGCACAGAAATTAGCCGCGGCCGCTACCTCCGTCTCTAATTTGGTCCGCAAGAACATATATGTTTGTCCTATTGAGGCTTGCAGGAAGACTTTCATGAAACGCAGCAAGCTTCGTGATCATCTTTGCGGCCACACCGGCGAACGACCTTACGTCTGTCCGCTTTGCAAAGCGAGGTTTATTCGTAGTTGCGACCTTCGGCGACACAGTTCCTCTCACTTGAAGGCACATGATGATCCCCTTCCCGATTCCTCGCCTCTGTCATCCGTTTTGTGAGCTGTCGTCACCTATACAACTCCTGGTAAGTCGTTTTTTTTTCTGACAAGGGCATTTTCAATAACGGCTCTACTAAATTGTGCATTCTTTATTGATAACAGGCGAAGTTCCGTTCTGTGAAGGTGTACTGTTAGTGCTACAGATTTTGTCTAAATTTTCAAAAAATCGCTTTTCGGATGACGTATATGCCCCACCACGCCCTCCCTAAACAGTCAACACCTACAATACGGAGCTGTCTTTTTACCAAACTCCAAGGAAACTAGGGTTGGATTTAAGCTTAGGATTTGTGTTAACTGTAGAGTTGGGGCTACGATTAGGGCTACGGTATAAGGTTAGAAATGTTTGCCCTTCCTGGAATTCCGTAAATATTCCCATGGTTAATCTTAAAAGTCAGTCTATGGCAAACAATTGTTTTGAGCAACTCGTCATGAGGCCAAACATTTGCAAGGGAAATGAACGCTGTACATAACAATTAAAGTTTGAGTATGTAGAAAAATCAATAACTGTCTAACATGGGCGCTGATTGGCCACTCCGGACTATATCAGTTTCCGCATGTAGGCCATGTCAGCGTGTTGGTTGAGAGACTGCCGCTAGTCGGTAGGGGCTAAATGCTATCACCACCTGGTGACGGTGTAAGCCATGGAAGTGTAAGAGCTTGTGTCAGCATCTTTTGACAACACAGCACTGGATTTTCTAACCGTATAGCTACTGCTTCAGCTGTTGCGAGCATCCGTTGGCGTAGGCGTTTGGAAAAGTTAGATGGTGTCCGGTAGACAACCTGAAAGGCTTTATTGGTATCAACTCGATGATTCGTATCGACAAGGTGTGCGAGGATAGAACTCGAGATCTATTTAGTTTCGCCTTTGCTTAACCAGGCCGGTACGTGTTCACGTACTCTCTTTTCCAAGCGCCTTCTTGTTCGGCCAATGTATCTTATTCCACAGGAGCAAGTGAAGGATTTTATGCACCTGGATGTGGCCTTCAAAGGGAGTCGGTCTTTACCTCCAAATCGTAGGAGGGGAGAGTTCGTGAATAACACGCGTAAGTTCGCCGCGGGGAAAGCGCTTGTGATCGCAGTGTTAAGGCGTCGTTTTACCAGTTTCGCTTGTTGTTTTCTTTCGGAATACCCTACGCAGAATCGATCCATCATTTTGTCTTCGCATAAAGATATCAAGGAATGTACTTTCATTGTTAACCTTAGTTTCTGCAGAAAAACCTGAGCGCTGGATGCACGCTGTTAAACTTCCTGACCATGGCATCAGTGTCAGTGTTGGAGTCTGTCAGACAGAAGATGTCATCCACATATCGACCGTAAAATGCAAGGTCATTGAGGGTGTCTCTTAGACTCGTTCTCTCGATCTTGCCCATAAAGACATTTGCAAGGAACGGGCCAAGTGGTGAGCCCTTCGCCACACCATCTATCTGTCTGTAGGAACTTCCGTTGCAGAGAAATTGTACATTTTTTGTGCACCGTGTAAGTAGTTCTTTGAGGGTTTTCACGGGCATACCTATCTGGTAGTTTTTGTCTCGAATCACTTCACAGAGGTAGTTTATGGTTTCTACCATGGGTACGTTGGTAAACAGTGATGATACATCCAATGTGAGCATCTTACTTCCAGCAACGTTCATATTCTTTATAGCTCGACAAACTGAAATGTATCTCTCAGGCTTCGAGGATATAGGTAACTTCCAAGAGGCTTCAGCTTTTCTACCAGCCATTTAGCAATGGTGTGATTAGGGGAGTTTCTCATATTTTAAGATAGGATGCAAGGGTAGCTCCTGTTTGCGAATTTTCGGAAGGCCATACATTCGGTCTCAGTATTTCCAGCTCTTTGTCAGTTAAAAGACCTTCTTTGAGAATTGTAGTCAACTGACTCTTGACGGCATCTGTCCAATCTTTGTCCTTCTCAGCTTTTGAGAACTTTGTATGATCTGCTAAGATTGCTTCTAGGTTCGCGACGTAATCATTTTTATCCATTATTACTATCCCAGATCCTTTGTCTGGCCTGGTTAGTACGATGTTTTCATTTCTTCGGAGTTCTTTTAGGCTATCAAGGTGGACCTTTGTTAAAGGGCCTTTGTTTATTAGAGTCTTTCTTAAGTACTGCGGGCAGCAGTTAACCAGGGTTGACTTGAGATAATCAACTTGAGCCGGAATACTCTTATGACAAAAACATAATCAACTTCTTTAGGCATGGAAGATTTTAGATCGGAAGTTTGGTTAAAGAGGCTCTCAAATTCAGTTTCTAAGTCTATTTGCTTCAGCCTTTTTCCTGCAATGTAGAATTGAGGGCCTAGAGAAAGAACCTCTATGAGAGTTCTGTCAGGACGGATTGAGGAATAGTTATGCTCGTACCGCTCCGGCTTGTTTTGGAGGGCGGTCTGTGCTTTTATTGGTTGGACACTTCGAAGAAGTTTGGTCCACCTGGCCTCGATTCCCTTGTTTCTGATTGTTTGTACATAGTCTTTAAACGCTACTCTCTCGAGATTTTCAAGACGGTCGAGAACCGCTGCTCTCTGACTTCGGTTTCTTTGAAGGTCCAGAATTCCGGCGTTAACAGTCTCCAGGCAACTTTCCGCATGTCTTCTTAGTGTGGCCATAGAAACGGCTATGTGGTTTCTTTGTAAGGTTTTCCAGTACTGTCTTGGACATTCACCTCGGTCTATACATCCTCGCACACCTTGTCGATACGAATCATCGAGTTGATACCAATAAAGCCTTTCAGGTTGTCTACCGGACACCATCTAACTTTTCCAAAGGCCTACACCAACGGATGCTCGCAACAGCTGAAGCAGTAGCTATACGGTTAGAAAATCCAGTGCTGTGTTGTCAGAAGATGCTGACACAAGCTCTTACACGTCCATGGCCTACATCGTCACCAGGTGGCGATAGCATTTAGCCCCTACCAACTAGCGGCAGTCTCTCAACCAACACGCTGACATGGCCTACGTGCGGAAACTGACATAGTCCGCAGTGGCCAATCAGCGCCCATGTTAGACAGTTATTGATTTTTCTACATATTCAAACTTTAATTGTTATGTACAGTGTTTATTTCCCTTGCAAATGTTTGGCCTGATTACGAGTTGCTGTAAACAATTGCTTGCCATAATCTGACTTCTTGGAATTATACGTTGGGTGAACTTTATTACTTCTGCGGGACGTTCCTTTTCCCGTATCCCGTTTGAAGAGCCGTACGAGTCATCCTTACCCGTAATTGTGATGAGATCCGTGACCTCTACGGGTTTCTCTCGCCCCCGCGAAAGCAAGCTGATGGCTTTTTGTACAGTCAGCGCCGTAACCACCTGGCCTACGAGGCTCTGACCTGAAGTCCTGAGTTCAACCACGCTTGAGTTAAGTCACCCACCTAGCCTCCTGCAACGTATGGAGCCCATCGATGCTGACTGGCCGAGCAGAATTCCATGAGCAATCAATCTAGAATTTACCAGCTAACTACCAGGCATGCTTAATCAAATTGGTGTTTTGGCAGCTTTGAATTTGATTTCCTCTGACCAAATTGTGAAAGACTCGGCGGCTTCGGTGGGATTCGAACTCACACCCAAATGTGTTTGAAGCTCCTGGCGGGGCCTCGTAGTTCAGGTGGCTAGAGCTTCATTTGTACCCTCGCTGTTGGGGCTTCGAACCCCAGCCAGGCCGCCGATTGTTTCACAATTTGGTCAAAGGAAGTCAAATTCAAATCTGCCGAAACACAAATTACTTGGTCTTACACTAGGAAGACTTGTGTGTTGCTGCTGCCCTCATTTCTCAACCGCCAAGAGTCGAGACGTTCGGATGATTAGTAGAGAACCTAAACTGAATGATGGTTCACCCTCATGCAATCTCAAAACCCTATTGATCCTGTTGGCCGGGATGGTTTCCGGCCGGCGATCGTCGTATATGTTTGCGAACCGAAAGCTTGTTGGTGCGGGAGGCCATTAGTCCGTTACTATCGCAGCAGCTTCAGTTAATTAGGGAAGACCCTATTCGCTCTGACCTCCTTCAGGTCCGATTCCGTATGGAAGGCGAAGACGTGGGACGCCAGTTAGGAGGAATAGTGTATTCTGTTCAGAACTAGTGGACAAGAGGTTGGAAGGAATTGACAGTCGAACGAGTGCACGTCTGGAGCTAGAAGGGCGGCGTCCGAAGTATGAGGTCGTGAGGAAATTTTCACAGCTCCCCACTGAGTCAGTATTGAAGCTGATTGTCCAGTTGGGATTGGGGGTCACTGGTACGCACGTGCAAGCAGGGGTGAGAGGTTCAGCATTGCAGAATTCACTCGTAATTAGGCCAATACACTGCTACTAACAGCAGCAGCTGCAGCAATTATGTCAATGTTGCGACCAGCTATATCACGAGTTTATGCTGCCAGTTTTTGGCGGTTGTCAGGCTTTATTTCGATTAACTTTCGATACAGTTTGTCACTGCTGGAATGGAACGATTGTGGACGGCTGCTACTAGCTCCCAGGAAGTTATGCTGTGCGCATAAGTAGGCGGGATTTTCTTTTCCGGCTCTTGCATGGCTGAACTAACATTCCCACCGCACAAATACTGAGTCCGATTTGTAAGCCCGAATTAGAAGATTGTACTTCCCATGATGAGTGCTTTCAAAAACACACCCATTGGTCAGTTGCCGTAGTGTGAAAGGACTATTGGTCTAAGGTCGCCACCTTAGTGGGAAACCACAAGGACCTCAGAGATATCAAACAGGGGTAGGGGTGGTTTGCGTGACTTTCCGATGGGACGGGGAAATAGGAACTCTCCACGATACAAGGGGCTTTTTATTTCATTCCGAGACAGTTAGGGTGATGATTGTCAAAAGGGAAGGTGCTTAGCCGTTTTGTAGCTTGCATGAACAAAATCCGGATGTTCCTTGAAATGAAGGGAATTGAGCATCCTGAGCTAGCCAAAACTGAGTGGCTCCTCATGTTTTACTGTCTCGTGGATATGACCGAACATCTGAACCAACTTGACGTTAAATTGCAAGGCAATGGAAATACAGTGTTATCCCTTCAACAATCCGTGTTTGCTTTTGAAAACAAGCTTGAACTCTTTATCATGGATCTTGAAACAGATCGATTACTACATTTTGAAAATTTAAGTCTATAAAGATCCATGCACAGTAAGTGAATCCATACAAAACTTTGATGTCCAGCAGCTAGTTGGCGTCATATCCAGTCTCCTACAGTCGTTCAAAGCACGCTCTGGAGAATTTCGAGAGCACATTCGTTTTTTAAGTTCATCACCCATCCAACCGAGTGTTCACTGAACAGAGCCGACCTATGTTATATTCCTTGTCTCTCCGTTAGAGATTTCGAAGAATTGGCTGACCTTAAGGCCTCAGACATGTGGGTGAATAAGTTCAAGTCACTCAATGAAGATTTGGAAAGTATCGCACGACATAAAGCGGAGTTGACAAGCAAGCACATGTGGATAGAAATTAAAAAAACTTCACCCGAAGACCAGCTGATAATCAAAACTTGTAAACAGGTAGCTAGGGCTTGAACGCGAGTGTTTCAGTGTAATTGTGCCAACCTCGATTATGCACTGAAACGCCTAAAAGGTGGGGCGAGCAGACGCATTAATGTTAACTCACTTCTTGGCAGAAGGCAGCTGTTTTACCGCCTGCGGCCCTTGGGGGGGGGGGGGGGGGGGGGGGGGGGGGAACCTAAGGCGAAGCCGGGCTTTTTCGCTGGTGAGTATTATAATAAAATTATTTAAAAGAATAAATTCAGAGGCTTATTATATTAGCATTTAATATAATTTCATTTTAAAATATACTATATGGCTCTTTCTGAAATATATTTCCAAATATTTGCTTTTTTGGCTCTCTGAGTTAAAAAGGTTGCCGACCCCTGGGCTAGGCGGTGGGGTGAGAGAATGAGGTCAACCTCATCGCATTTATTTCCCCACTAAAAACCAATCTGATGCGCTTGAGGCTATCACGATGCGTCAAAAGCCGCGGCTTGGAGGGTTGTCAACTGACGGGATAACTTTGACACCGCAGTCAGCCCAATATGTCTTGTTGAGTGGTGTGGCTTACTGCGGGCTGAGAGTCAGGCTCAATAGCTTCTTCTTAATGTGTCCTTTATGGCGTTCCCAGGCGGAGGCGTGTTGAGTGTTGATCGTGCCAGCCGCCCGCGCACTCCCTCATCTATAGTCTTCTCAACCTAGTCTTGACATCGGGATCAGTTGTGGGAGTGGTCAGAGAGTGGGATAGATCCCACGAGTCTATCTTCGCTGTAATCCAGCCGCAGTCAACGCGTTCCTTCAGCCTGATGAAGCTCGTCGTGGACATCGTCGAAAGCGACGGTCAAACTTTCGGCCTGAGCGCGCTACTTTGGTGGGAAACCACAAGGACCTCAGAGGTATCAAACAGAGGTAGGGGTAGTTTGCATGACTTCCCGATGGGACGGGCAAGTGGGAACGCTCCCTGCCACAGGTAGCTTTTTATTTCATTTCAGGGCAGTTAAGGTTAAGCTTGGAATTGGTATTAGGGCGACGATAAGGGTTTAGGTTAGTGTTAAGGTTAGAACACGTTATCTTTTCCTCGCGTTTAGTTCCGTGCCAAACGCGTATTAGGGGGAGGGTGGGGGGGGGGGGGTCTGGTGCATAAGCGATTCCACTCCAAAAGTATGCTCCCCACCTTCAAAAACAAAAACAATTTATAACAACTCGATTGACCAAATTGTGGAAAATTCGCGGCCTCGGTGGGAGTCAAACCCACACAGCAAGAAAGGCTTTTGCGCAGCCAACGCTCTACCATTGAGCTACGAGGCCCACCATACGCCGTGAATTTAGTCACACTTGAGTCGATTTGCTTGTTCACAATTGAGTCAATCGCATTATTTTAATCTACCAAACCACTAACAACCAAGGTTAGCCTAGTAGTCCTTCCGGTGGATCTTAGATGATTTCTTAGGAAATCCTGCCTGGCAGTCAGCTTACTGCGTCCGTATTGTTGGATTCCATACGTGAAGTAACGTTGGGCAAGCAATTCGACCCAAGTGTAAATAAATTCACTGCACATGGTGAGCCTCGTAGCTCAATGGCAGGGCCTTGGCTGCGCAAAAGCTTTCCCTGCTCTGTGGATTCGACTCCCACCGAGCCCCCGAAATTTTCACAATTTGGTCAATCGAATTATTGAAATGCGCCAAAATCCAAACAATTTAGAGCGAATTTGTAGACACCGACATCGATGACCTAGTTCAGAAGTTTAACGAGGCTAATAACGAAATCGCGTTACTCCATTTTCTTCCCGCAAAAAGACAAGACAATGGGTATATCAACCGCAAAGTAGAAAGTCTGGACGAGACAATACACTGTTTTTTTGCTCCCCAAGTCTAGAACGAATCTTAGTCCAGTGGCTGATGGCTAGAGTGCGACGCGTCTGCTCTCCGGCAACTATCGAAGCAGAGCGCCAAAAACTACACTCCGCGAAAACGGCTACCCAGTGAGAGATTCATCCCCCAAAGTACCATAGAGCCTGCCACAATGCCCGCCGTTGCAGCTGTCTTATGTAGGAGATGTAGCAAGAAAATTAATAAGAAGACATCTAAGGACAGCCGCCAAATGCATCCTCCCTTCTTACGATTGGGGCGTGAAAGCCGACTGCCGTGTATTTATTCTTTCACTTGCTCCTGTGGAGCCGGATGCACTGGACGTACAAAAAGGCGTCTGAAACGGGGGGGGGGGGATAAGCGAACGCGTACACGACCGATTTTAAGTTCAATTCTTGCCCATCTAATCGATAAAAACCACCAAGTAGACGCCAGAGAATCATTTCATCTTGTGTGTCGGACACCAGCACACTACCTAAAGCTTTACGCAAACGAGTGCTAGCGACAGTCGAGGTTGTGGTTATTCGGTTACCTAACGCAACGGTCTGTTGTCATAAGAAGTTAGTACAGGCCGCCTGACTTCCCTGGCCGACTTCAAGCGGTGATTGTAGGCCGCTCGAAGCCCCTGATTAGAGTCGCACGCTCTCCATGGGTTTGGCATGTATATTTTTGAAAAGTCGATTTGGCAAACACGTTTTCAACAATTTTTCATCAGGCCAATACATTTGCAGGGACTAAAATGGTCTGATATATGTAGTGTTCAAATGAATACCAAGCCGCCCGAACACGCCACCCGAAACCACTCACGCTGACCGTGAGAACACCACTCCCCCCTCTACCCTGCTTGCCGGACCCAACGTCCTGAACAGGCTGGCGCCAGCATGCGTGAGACGAGGGGTCACGGTGATGACTGATTACGACCCCCCTACCCTGAGAACTATTGAAACAATACATATAACTGACCATTTTAGTTCCTGAAACTGTATTGGCATGATGACGAATTACTGAAGACATGTGTTTGACAAACAACTTTTCAAATCTACATTTTTAAAAGGGGTTTGACAGCGCTCACAACCTGCCCCAGATCCCTGCCCCCCCCCCCCTCTACCAGCTACAACTTCCTCAGCACGCCGACTCTTTCATGTAGGCGGGGACGGCGGATGTGGTTAACCCTTCCCTCTGAGAAACATAGCTCGCAGGCTCATTCTCCTTGTAATTGGGCTAATGGGCAACTACCGGAAACCTGTGCTTGCTGACTGATTTCTGTAAATTGTAATTGCCGAGAAAGGAATCCAATCCATGCAGCAAAAGTATTCTTCTCCTGTCGTTTCGAATTAATCCCGAGTCATCATCGGAAGCAGTGACGTTTAATGGCGTTTGCACACAAGGCATGCGTTTCTATGCAACCACATATCTAGCAAACCTAGCAACTCCCCGATTAACTGCAGGTAGCTGTATCTGGTACGGTTATTCCCTCTTAACTGCTTCCTGGTGCTAGTTTTCTTGCTTATATTGATCCTGGTTTTATCCTGAAAATGAACTCGATGGCTGCGTGTTAATATCGCGTCGGGGTCACCAACTTATGGCGGTTAAAGATGTTAGATCAACTTTAACTGCACACACACTCACACAACAAGTTCGTTCCGTTTAATAAGAGAAGTCAATTAACTGCTATGACGAGCGATTTATTTGTATACAGGGCAGGTTACTCTAAGATGGCTGTCTGTTTGTATGGCCGAACAGAGCCACCGTTCAGGAGCGTGTGAGCAGCGATAACTTGTTTACGCGCTTGGCTGTGTTCGTGTCAGCTAGGGGAACTGCGGTGGGATAAACAGTTTCCAGGACGTGGATGACCCAAAAGGGGGGTTGTTCACCAGGACAGCCACGGGAACCAGTTTCTTTGCAGAGCCTAGCCTACACGTATTTTGTCCGTTTGACTTCTTATTGTGCACATTATTTGGCTGTTTGAACGAAACTGGCATACGATTCTTTTAATATTCCGTAGCATTTGTTGCCAATAGCAACAGATATGAGTCATCTGGGACAGTAGTGCCGAGTCCCAGTTCGCTGTTTTGTTTTGGAACTCTAGGATTGTACATAGTCTGTATTTAGCATTGCCGGCAAAGATATGGGAGACTGGAATGGCCATTTCTGGCCCATTAGCCGTCGTCAGCCAGTCATACCCAGACCCAAGTGATATCCCACCCGAGGCTCGAACTCGCCTAGAGTACTGGCCGCTTTGCGGCTGCTGGCGGAACTCGAGAATGAGCTCAGCCAGGCAGAGCGGCATGGGGGAGTTTCGCTAGCGATCAGCGAAGGTTCACCAACGAGTCATGCATGATCAACGCATGGAGAGGTACCGTTCGTGACATCATTGAGGCCGGCTAGATCAGGCATGATCACAGCCATAACAAGTAAAACAAGTAAGTAAGTAGTGCATGATCAACTCGTTTGTCAACCTTGAACCCAATTTAATGTATTTGAAATTTACTTCGTCGCCACGTAAATGAGAAGGATGCGATTGACCGAAAAAAATTAACTCCAGGTGAGCTCTGTCGTGGTTGCTTTTTTCGGACACTTAACCTGCTTCAAGTTGGTTAAATGGAGACAGCCCCTGTGGAGCATTACGCCCACAATTCTAGTCTGCTAGTGCTCTTAATGCAATAAGGGGTATTTGTCCCTGCTTTACCATACTCTTGGAATGCGCAAGAATGCCAGCCTTAGCTGAGGTAGCGTGTGCGCTGTAGCGGTGTTAAGTGAACCATCCGTTCAGCACCGTTCCAAGCCTGCCGTATTGGATTGAGGTCAGAAAACGAGATTGTTCATAGACGAGGGAAGGAAGCATCTAATACTAAAAGGACTTTTGAAATTCCGAACGGTGCACCATCGCCGAGCCAGTACCAGAATAAATCTCAGTATCGCCTCATAGAGAGTAAACCAATCACATTCTCGCCAAGGAGGACTAGACTGTCTTTTCTTCTTCTTCTTCTTCTTGAACTAACGTGCCCAGTCGGAGTACCCGTTCTGTCGTAGATTCTTTTGCGCCTACCAACCCCAAACCTGGAGTCCGTCAGTACTCCTTAGTCCAAACCCCGACTCCTCGCTCTAAATGAGTTTGCTGCATTGAGTCGAACATCATCTACGCCGTTGCACAGTCCCATCCGCTGAGATTTTACTTAACCAGGGTACAGTAAGCTATCTTGTCTTTAAACTATTCGCTTCGGTTGCGCACTCAAGCATTTAGTTATCATTTGATCGAAGCATTGTTTTTCCGGAAGAAATTTGAACGAGGGAAGAGCAACAATATTCACAGGATTTTGTGACGTCTTATTTTATTGCATACGGTGATTGCCTACTAATAAACTGTCCAATTAAGTATCGACCTAGAGGGCTGAAAAGTGATAGGTAAATAAAGCGTGAGCCGTTCGTCTAAGATACGGGTGCGCCTGGCGGGGGGAAGAGGAGGGGGGCGGGGAGAGTTATCGAAGCAAGCCAGTTTTGCTTACGGTGAAAGCCTGTCAAGCGTGATTAAATGTGCAGTGGTTACGACAGCAGTCGATATTGCGGGAAAGCGAGGGGCATGAGAGGATGGGGGAAGGAATGAAGTTACATCGTTTTTTATCCTTACCACGGCAATTCGAGGTTGATAACTTGATCCAACTGCTTACAGAGTTCTAGTTTTGCTTCTCCACATTGTGGCGGCCTCTGAAAATCTAAGGGAACGCCGATCGTTGCCCTGAGTCCGTCGTGTGGCCAGTGTCCACAAAATCTAGAGGTGGTTAACATTCATTCGATCGTGCATCCAAGCCGTCGCTTGGTCACCTTGGACACATTATCACCCCTGAAAGGCAGCAAAATATTCACTGGTGTTTTGGCATGGATATTTCGGGAGAACTTTCTTGTCTGTGGTGGCGATACTTCAGATACACGTTTCCAAGAAACAGTTCAGGAAACTGCTCTCTTCATCGATTGTATCTGAAGAACAGATTCTAAGAACTTCATTGAAAAGGCACAAGATCAAATTTTGTTTCCTCTGAATTGAAACGAAACGAAGGAGGTGCATGTACTGTCCTTTCCAGGTGGTTTTCCGATCGATGGCGAAGCCTTTCGTCTACATCCACCGCACATGAACCGGTCCCCACTCTATATGTGCTAGGCTTTCGTAAGGGCACCCTAGGTCTCACATCAACCAGAATAACATAAAGGCCCGATTAATAAGGAGCTATTTCGGCCTGTTTGTCGGCCCTCCGGCCAATTCGATGCACTCACCTTGAGGGCCGAGTCATCTCGCCAGTTGGCAACTTTCTAAGCCTAAGCTGATTGCACGTCAGAATTAATGTGATGTGCCGTGAAAATGAACTCCTCTTGTCGACCTCATTTGCTGTTCTTTTACTCATACCCTTAAGCACATGAGGGGGCGGACGATTCAGACAAACATTTGGGCATTTATTTTAGTTTTCTAAAGTATACGTGCTCGTCAAAGCCTAGGGGAACCGTTAGCCACGGCCAGGAATACCATAATTATCGGCTATATCAACCGTATAACTATTCAGTCAAGGGATCGGATTGGAGAAGTGTTAAAACTAAGGTATGACAACGATTCTACATGTAACAGTCTGCGGTTGTTTTCTTGCTGATACTTTTGTGCGGAGGATTCGGCCCCATTATTATTGAGATTAGTATTCAGAGAACAGAGCAAGGACACCGCGGTTAGAATGGACGCTGCTTGTAGAATTTCAACAGACATTGAAGGGAATCTATGGAGTCTTCCCCATAGAAGTTCGCATGCATTAATCATCCGCACGGTAAGGAATCTTGCGTTAAGGTGAATACCGAACTTTGCACGCAAAAGATAAGAATGCTTGCAATTTTAAATGGTTTTGATCATGTCTCATCCAACCCGCCCTCTGACTTCATGAATACTTCCTGTCAACGAACGATTACCTCATTCAGAAGATCTACTAAACGACTGTTGTTCACTACCGAAGATTCAAGGTCTAAACCCACATCTACGTCGTCCTAGACTGTGTTGAACCAGATTTTGAGATGAATCCCTCACGAATACATAATTCGACACCATACTGATAGCACAGGTGCGTGTGTTTTGCTGGTTTTTCGCCGCTGTATGAAGCGGCTGCATGTAAACTGCAGTTTATACCTTAGATCATAGTGTTGCTCGTCGATGAACGTTCACCCGACCGCTAACAGAACTCATCTGTCCCGCTCTGCCTTGGGTTTCAACAGGGGCCCTGACAGCCGTAGCAGCGTGATTTCTGTCGAGGCCCAAGGCGAAGCGGGACGTATGAGTTCCGTTAGCGGTCAGGTGAAGGTTCATCAACGAGTGTCAATATGCTCGTGGCTCAATGGTTAGGGCGTTTAACTCTGATCAAGAAAGGTCGCGAGTTCAGAGTTCGGGTGGGACACCACTTGGGTCTGGGTATGACTGGCTGACGACGGCTTATAAGCCAGAAATTGCCATTTCAATCTCCCTTGTGTTTGCTGGCAATAGTGTGGTGTTGCTCATCGGAACGGGTTTTGTTTCTTGTTGACTTTTCAAAGAGATGAGTCAGCTCTCCGTTATCAGAGCGTCGATTGGCACTATCGATCAGCGATTTGAATGTGTGGCTGAACTTATCGGCCTGAGGCTGATTGATTTTTACCCTCATCTGCTGTCTCGGCCATCGTATGGAGGAAAATCGATCAGCCCAAGGCCGACAAATTCAGTCAGACATTAAAATCTCTGATCGATAATGGCAGCCAACGCTTTGACAACAGAGAGCTGTCTCAGCTCTCCGAAGCGTCAGCAAGAAACAAAACACGTTCCGGTAAGCAACACTATGCTCGCAGATATATATCTCAGAGCATTCACTTTTGTAACCTGGTGTTTGTATATCCGAAAGCACACGGCGAACACTGGGAGACCCACCAATGGCCCGAGCTCTTCGCAGCTGCCTCATGCAGCGACACAAAATCGGTGAACCACACATGTCTGGGCTTTTAGCTGGTACCTGCGCTGTCAGTAAGGTAAATGATTAAGTATTTATATACTACTGCCTATCTGTTGATAGCTTGTGAATATTACGGAGTTTACTTGCAGTAGTCCAGATATTCATATGAACTCTCGAACCGCACCTAAAAAGAAGTTTGCTCCAAAGTTAGTTTATTTCCTCGTGAATTAGACAAGATAGAAGTGAATTTGTGCACTACGACACAACTGAAAAAGGCAACGAAGACTGGAATGGCTATTTGTGGCTTATTATTTGTCATCAGCTAGCCATAGCCGACCTCAGGTTTTTACAACTCGTGAGGCTCGAACCCGCGACCTGTCGTTTAGCGGTATATTGCCTTAACTGTTGAGCCACCGGTTTGTTGACCTGTCGGTTGTGATCAGCTATATCAGCAGTCGGGGAAAGGGGGGGCGTTCACCGATCACTAAAGCATTAATCCTCACGGTCCACCAGCGCTTTCTTCAGCATACTAAACTGCTGAGCTGTAATCTATCACAATGTTCTTTCAGTCGTGGCTTAGAGGATTACCAATTCGCGAGATTACTCGGTTTCACCACGTCCAATAACTGCGTCTTGTTCGCGCGATTGCGCCTACCTTATTTTTATCTCCATCTGATCGGGTAAGTTTGGCTTTATCTAACTAACGGTATCTGCACTCTCGAAGATAGTAAAAAACTAACAGTTGCGTTTGCTATTATCCAGGAAGAAAGTGATGACTATTCACTGCCAATGTAAACCAAAGCAATGGGGCACGCTAACCGGAACGGGAACCGCGAACAGTTAAGTCCTCAGGGATGCTAAACGAACAATAGGTTTAGTGGCAATGGGGTAGACCTTTATCGTCCTAGAATATTATTTTAGTGACGGTCCTAGTCCACAACGCTAGTCAATCCAACTTCATCCTGCTGGAGCCAAACGTACTAGGGAGGTCGTGCCTAATCCCCTACCTATCCTCGAAAAACCGCAAAGTGCAGATACCATTTTTCTGTACGGAGATTTAACTGCTCCACGACTTCTGTCTCTTCCGGAGGAGTTAATTGGCGTCAGGGCTGGACCGACTACCCTTAACGCCAACGTGGCAACTTCTAAATCAGGCCAAGCGAATGCGCTAGCAGCTGCAAGTCAATTGGGGGAATCGGCTAGCCAATCACAGGCCCTGATTTATAGCCTGGACCTGCTATTGGACTGAGTCAAGTGTATGTCAGCGAGCGAGCGCACGAGGGTTGAGAGTTTGATCGATCGACAAGTGACGGCCGCTAAGCTCGCATCGAGTGCACCAGGGAAGCCTAGCAGTACACGCGCGACCGCTAGACCGATGCGCTCGCGAAGCAAGCGATAGCTGAGTCAGCTGTCGACCCACCACAAGGCTGGATTCTGATTTGCTCCTTCGCAGCGCGTATTGTGTTCATGCGAGGAGCTAGCGGTCGATAGGCCGGAGTGACTGTCACTGAATTCTACGCCTCCGACTCCTATTGGTCAAGTCGTCCGACTTGACTGGTGGAGCGATAGACGCACGAAGTTAGCGAGGCGTTCATCAATTTACAGGCGCCCATTAGCCGCCTTGGCATCAGCAGAAAGCGCGCGGGTTAGACCATCGTCTCCGCCATTGTCGCTATAGTGAGTTTAGCGAGCGCACAAGCAAGAATGCCGACGGATAAAATAGACCCGACGAACGGCGATCCGGTAGTCCAAGTCAGCGAACCCCGCATACCAGCACAACCGACCGCTGAAAGTGGCTCCGTCCTACTCAGCCAGGTTCTTCGTGCACTTTCAAACTTACCAGGTACTCACAGCGGAACAGTGACTGTAGGTAATTTGGCACAGCTTCTGAATTCAAAACCAATGGTTGTTGGTCTACCCAACCTGCCTACGTCACAGGCAAGTGCGGTGTCTCAGACGCATTTCTTGATCCCAGTTTCTACGCTGAGTTCAATCAGGGGCCTGGAGGCTTGTAGCGCTGCACCGAGTACACAGTCACTACTGTTGCAGACAAACAATGTCCCACCGACACCCAGCACCAGCTCTATACCTGCACCGCTGTCGCTGCTGAACGGCGTGCAGATGTCAACTACGGTTTCGGAGTCAAATAGTGGTTTGCCTCGAGGTTCCGCAGTGAATAATGTGCTCCCGGCAGCCCTGGTAAACAGTACTACAGCCAATCTCATCGCTCAGCT
>JAYGXS010001085.1:0-16329 GCA_036362985.1 Ligula intestinalis
ATACAGGCCGCTTCATCACCCTCCGTGTTATTCCCAGCACCGCCGGTCCATCAAATCTGGTCAACATTCGACCTAGCCCCGTAATGGAGCCATTGCCGACCGTCTCTCTAGAGAACAAGTCTTCCAATTCCACGGGAGAGGTTCTTGCAACTGCCGCCGTACAACTGCAAACGCCTTCCCTGGCAGTGAACATGGCGTACTCCAACTCGGTTATGAGCCAACTTCGAGAAGTTTCCACGCCACTGGTGGCAGTAAAGCCTGCTGTGAACATTCGCAAACGTCCAGCACCGATGGCATCGGAAGACTCCGTATTAAGACATCCCCTGAAATCAACAACTCGGGTATCGGAGGGAGCGACTGGTGTGACGTCCGGTTCGACCATCAGTTCAATGGAGACTGCGGCGGCATCCTCGAGGCAACTTGAAGAACTGAATACTACCCGGGACTCGAGTATGACTGTGTCGTCGTCCGCTGCTGAGGATGATGACGATGAGGCAACGCTACCTGCGACAGGGTCACCCCCGAATCTCACACCGGAGGCACAGAAATTAGCCGCGGCCGCTACCTCCGTCTCTAATTTGGTCCGCAAGAACATATATGTTTGTCCTATTGAGGCTTGCAGGAAGACTTTCATGAAACGCAGCAAGCTTCGTGATCATCTTTGCGGCCACACCGGCGAACGACCTTACGTCTGTCCGCTTTGCAAAGCGAGGTTTATTCGTAGTTGCGACCTTCGGCGACACAGTTCCTCTCACTTGAAGGCACATGATGATCCCCTTCCCGATTCCTCGCCTCTGTCATCCGTTTTGTGAGCTGTCGTCACCTATACAACTCCTGGTAAGTCGTTTTTTTTCTGACAAGGGCATTTTCAATAACAGCTCTACTAAATTGTGCATTCTTTATTGATAACAGGCGAAGTTCCGTTCTGTGAAGGTGTACTGTTAGTGCTACAGATTTTGTCTAAATTTTCAAAAAATCGCTTTTAGGATGACGTATATGCCCCACCACGCCCTCCCTAAACAGTCAACACCTACAATACGGAGCTGTCTTTTTACCAAACTCCAAGGAAACTAGGGTTGGATTTAAGCTTAGGATTTGTGTTAACTGTAGAGTTGGGGCTACGATTAGGGCTACGGTATAAGGTTAGAAATGTTTGCCCTTCCTGGAATTCCGTAAATATTCCCATGGTTAATCTTAAAAGTCAGTCTATGGCAAACAATTGTTTTGAGCAACTCGTCATGAGGCCAAACATTTGCAAGGGAAATGAACGCTGTACATAACAATTAAAGTTTGAGTATGTAGAAAAATCAATAACTGTCTAACATGGGCGCTGATTGGCCACTCCGGACTATATCAGTTTCCGCATGTAGGCCATGTCAGCGTGTTGGTTGAGAGACTGCCGCTAGTCGGTAGGGGCTAAATGCTATCACCACCTGGTGACGGTGTAAGCCATGGAAGTGTAAGAGCTTGTGTCAGCATCTTTTGACAACACAGCACTGGATTTTCTAACCGTATAGCTACTGCTTCAGCTGTTGCGAGCATCCGTTGGCGTAGGCGTTTGGAAAAGTTAGATGGTGTCCGGTAGACAACCTGAAAGGCTTTATTGGTATCAACTCGATGATTCGTATCGACAAGGTGTGCGAGGATAGAACTCGAGATCTATTTAGTTTCGCCTTTGCTTAACCAGGCCGGTACGTGTTCACGTACTCTCTTTTCCAAGCGCCTTCTTGTTCGGCCAATGTATCTTATTCCACAGGAGCAAGTGAAGGATTTTATGCACCTGGATGTGGCCTTCAAAGGGAGTCGGTCTTTACCTCCAAATCGTAGGAGGGGAGAGTTCGTGAATAACACGCGTAAGTTCGCCGCGGGGAAAGCACTTGTGATCGCAGTGTTAAGGCGTCGTTTTACCAGTTTCGCTTGTTGTTTTCTTTCGGAATACCCTACGCAGAATCGATCCATCATTTTGTCTTCGCATAAAGATATCAAGGAATGTACTTTCATTGTTAACCTTAGTTTCTGCAGAAAAACCTGAGCGCTGGATGCACGCTGTTAAACTTCCTGACCATGGCATCAGTGTCAGTGTTGGAGTCTGTCAGACAGAAGATGTCATCCACATATCGACCGTAAAATGCAAGGTCATTGAGGGTGTCTCTTAGACTCGTTCTCTCGATCTTGCCCATAAAGACATTTGCAAGGAACGGGCCAAGTGGTGAGCCCTTCGCCACACCATCTATCTGTCTGTAGGAACTTCCGTTGCAGAGAAATTGTACATTTTTTGTGCACCGTGTAAGTAGTTCTTTGAGGGTTTTCACGGGCATACCTATCTGGTAGTTTTTGTCTCGAATCACTTCACAGAGGTAGTTTATGGTTTCTACCATGGGTACGTTGGTAAACAGTGATGATACATCCAATGTGAGCATCTTACTTCCAGCAACGTTCATATTCTTTATAGCTCGACAAACTGAAATGTATCTCTCAGGCTTCGAGGATATAGGTAACTTCCAAGAGGCTTCAGCTTTTCTACCAGCCATTTAGCAATGGTGTGATTAGGGGAGTTTCTCATATTTTAAGATAGGATGCAAGGGTAGCTCCTGTTTGCGAATTTTCGGAAGGCCATACATTCGGTCTCAGTATTTCCAGCTCTTTGTCAGTTAAAAGACCTTCTTTGAGAATTGTAGTCAACTGACTCTTGACGGCATCTGTCCAATCTTTGTCCTTCTCAGCTTTTGAGAACTTTGTATGATCTGCTAAGATTGCTTCTAGGTTCGCGACGTAATCATTTTTATCCATTATTACTATCCCAGATCCTTTGTCTGGCCTGGTTAGTACGATGTTTTCATTTCTTCGGAGTTCTTTTAGGCTATCAAGGTGGACCTTTGTTAAAGGGCCTTTGTTTATTAGAGTCTTTCTTAAGTACTACGGGCAGCAGTTAACCAGGGTTGACTTGAGATAATCAACTTGAGCCGGAATACTCTTATGACAAAAACATAATCAACTTCTTTAGGCATGGAAGATTTTAGATCGGAAGTTTGGTTAAAGAGGCTCTCAAATTCAGTTTCTAAGTCTATTTGCTTCAGCCTTTTTCCTGCAATGTAGAATTGAGGGCCTAGAGAAAGAACCTCTATGAGAGTTCTGTCAGGACGGATTGAGGAATAGTTATGCTCGTACCGCTCCGGCTTGTTTTGGAGGGCGGTCTGTGCTTTTATTGGTTGGACACTTCGAAGAAGTTTGGTCTACCTGGCCTCGATTCCCTTGTTTCTGATTGTTTGTACATAGTCTTTAAACGCTACTCTCTCGAGATTTTTAAGACGGTCGAGAACCGCTGCTCTCTGACTTCGGTTTCTTTGAAGGTCCAGAATTCCGGCGTTAACAGTCTCCAGGCAACTTTCCGCATGTCTTCTTAGTGTGGCCATAGAAACGGCTATGTGGTTTCTTTGTAAGGTTTTCCAGTACTGTCTTGGACATTCACCTCGGTCTATACATCCTCGCACACCTTGTCGATACGAATCATCGAGTTGATACCAATAAAGCCTTTCAGGTTGTCTACCGGACACCATCTAACTTTTCCAAAGGCCTACACCAACGGATGCTCGCAACAGCTGAAGCAGTAGCTATACGGTTAGAAAATCCAGTGCTGTGTTGTCAGAAGATGCTGACACAAGCTCTTACACGTCCATGGCCTACATCGTCACCAGGTGGCGATAGCATTTAGCCCCTACCAACTAGCGGCAGTCTCTCAACCAACACGCTGACATGGCCTACGTGCGGAAACTGACATAGTCCGCAGTGGCCAATCAGCGCCCATGTTAGACAGTTATTGATTTTTCTACATACTCAAACTTTAATTGTTATGTACAGTGTTTATTTCACTTGCAAATGTTTGGCCTGATTACGAGTTGCTGTAAACAATTGCTTGCCATAATCTGACTTCTTGGAATTATACGTTGGGTGAACTTTATTACTTCTGCGGGACGTTCCTTTTCCCGTATCCCGTTTGAAGAGCCGTACGAGTCATCCTTACCCGTAATTGTGATGAGATCCGTGACCTCTACGGGTTTCTCTCGCCCCCGCGAAAGCAAGCTGATGGCTTTTTGTACAGTCAGCGCCGTAACCACCTGGCCTACGAGGCTCTGACCTGAAGTCCTGAGTTCAACCACGCTTGAGTTAAGTCACCTACCTAGCCTCCTGCAACGTATGGAGCCCATCGATGCTGACTGGCCGAGCAGAATTCCATGAGCAATCAATCTAGAATTTACCAGCTAACTACCAGGCATACTTAATCAAATTGGTGTTTTGGCAGCTTTGAATGTGATTTCCTCTGACCAAATTGTGAAAGACTCGGCGGCTTCGGTGGGATTCGAACTCACACCCAAATGTGTTTGAAGCTCCTGGCGGGGCCTCGTAGCTCAGGTGTCTAGAGCTTCATTTGTACCCTCGCTGTTGTGGCTTCGAACCCCAGCCAGGCCGCCGATTGTTTCACAATTTGGTCAAAGGAAGTCAAATTCAAATCTGCCGAAACACAAATTACTTGGTCTAACACTAGGAAGACTTGTGTGTTGCTGCTGCCCTCATTTCTCAACTGCCAAGAGTCGAGACGTTTGGATGATTAGTAGAGAACCTAAACTGAATGGTGGTTCACCCTCATGCAATCTCAAAACCCTATTGATCCTGTTGGCCGGGATGGTTTCCGGCCGGCGATCGTCGTATATGTTTGCGAACCGAAAGCTTGTTGGTGCGGGAGGCCATTAGTCCGTTACTATCGCAGCAGCTTCAGTTAATTAGGGAAGACCCTATTCGCTCTGACCTCCTTCAGGTCCGATTCCGTATGGACGGCGAAGACGTGGGACGCCAGTTAGGAGGAATAGTGTATTCTGTTCAGAACTAGTGGACAAGAGGTTGGAAGGAATTGACAGTCGAACGAGTGCACGTCTGGAGCTAGAAGGGCGGCGTCCGAAGTATGAGGTCGTGAGGAAATTTTCACAGCTCCCCACTGAGTCAGTATTGAAGCTGATTGTCCAGTTGGGATTGGGGGTCACTGGTACGCACGTGCAAGCAGGGGTGAGAGGTTCAGCATTGCAGCATTCACTCGTAATTAGGCCAATACACTGCTACTAACAGCAGCAGCTGCAGCAATTATGTCAATGTTGCGACCAGCTATATCACGAGTTTATGCTGCCAGTTTTTGGCGGTTGTCAGGCTTTATTTCGATTAACTTTCGACACAGTTTGTCACTGCTGGAATGGAACGATTGTGGACGGCTGCTACTAGCTCCCAGGAAGTTATGCTGTGCGCATAAGTAGGCGGGATTTTCTTTTCCGGCTCTTGCATGGCTGAACTAACATTCCCACCGCACAAATACTGAGTCCGATTTGTAAGCCCGAATTAGAAGATTGTACTTCCCATGATGAGTGCTTTCAAAAACACACCCATTGGTCAGTTGCCGTAGTGTGAAAGGACTATTGGTCTAAGGTCGCCACCTTAGTGGGAAACCACAAGGACCTCAGAGATATCAAACAGGGGTAGGGGTGGTTTGCGTGACTTTCCGATGGGACGGGGAAATAGGAACTCTCCACGATACAAGGGGCTTTTTATTTCATTCCGAGACAGTTAGGGTGATGATTGTCAAAAGGGAAGGTGCTTAGCCGTTTTGTAGCTTGCATGAACAAAATCCGGATGTTCCTTGAAATGAAGGGAATTGAGCATCCTGAGCTAGCCAAAACTGAGTGGCTCCTCATGTTTTACTGTCTCGTGGATATGACCGAACATCTGAACCAACTTGACGTTAAATTGCAAGGCAATGGAAATACAGTGTTATCCCTTCAACAATCCGTGTTTGCTTTTGAAAACAAGCTTGAACTCTTTATCATGGATCTTGAAACAGATCGATTACTACATTTTGAAAATTTAAGTCTATAAAGATCCATGCACAGTAAGTGAATCCATACAAAACTTTGATGTCCAGCAGCTAGTTGGCGTCATATCCAGTCTCCTACAGTCGTTCAAAGCACGCTCTGGAGAATTTCGAGAGCACATTCGTTTTTTAAGTTCATCACCCATCCAACCGAGTGTTCACTGAACAGAGCCGACCTATGTTATATTCCTTGTCTCTCCGTTAGAGATTTCGAAGAATTGGCTGACCTTAAGGCCTCAGACATGTGGGTGAATAAGTTCAAGTCACTCAATGAAGATTTGGAAAGTATCGCACGACATAAAGCGGAGTTGACAAGCAAGCACATGTGGATAGAAATTAAAAAAACTTCACCCGAAGACCAGCTGATAATCAAAACTTGTAAACAGGTAGCTAGGGCTTGAACGCGAGTGTTTCAGTGTAATTGTGCCAACCTCGATTATGCACTGAAACGCCTAAAAGGTGGGGCGAGCAGACGCATTAATGTTAACTCACTTCTTGGCAGAAGGCAGCTGTTTTACCGCCTGCGGCCCTTGGGGGGGGGGGGGGGGGGGGGGGGGGGGGAACCTAAGGCGAAGCCGGGCTTTTTCGCTGGTGAGTATTATAATAAAATTATTTAAAAGAATAAATTCAGAGGCTTATTATATTAGCATTTAATATAATTTCATTTTAAAATATACTATATGGCTCTTTCTGAAATATATTTCCAAATATTTGCTTTTTTGGCTCTCTGAGTTAAAAAGGTTGCCGACCCCTGGGCTAGGCGGTGGGGTGAGAGAATGAGGTCAACCTCATCGCATTTATTTCCCCACTAAAAACCAATCTGATGCGCTTGAGGCTATCACGATGCGTCAAAAGCCGCGGCTTGGAGGGTTGTCAACTGACGGGATAACTTTGACACCGCAGTCAGCCCAATATGTCTTGTTGAGTGGTGTGGCTTACTGCGGGCTGAGAGTCAGGCTCAATAGCTTCTTCTTAATGTGTCCTTTATGGCGTTCCCAGGCGGAGGCGTGTTGAGTGTTGATCGTGCCAGCCGCCCGCGCACTCCCTCATCTATAGTCTTCTCAACCTAGTCTTGACATCGGGATCAGTTGTGGGAGTGGTCAGAGAGTGGGATAGATCCCACGAGTCTATCTTCGCTGTAATCCAGCCGCAGTCAACGCGTTCCTTCAGCCTGATGAAGTTCGTCGTGGACATCGTCGAAAGCGACGGTCAAACTGTCGGCCTAAGCTCGCTACTTTGGTGGGAAACCACAAGGACCTCAGAGGTATCAAACAGAGGTAGGGGTAGTTTGCATGACTTCCCGATGGGACGGGCAAGTGGGAACGCTCCCTGCCACAGGTAGCTTTTTATTTCATTTCAGGGCAGTTAAGGTTAAGCTTGGAATTGGTATTAGGGCGACGATAAGGGTTTAGGTTAGTGTTAAGGTTAGAACACGTTATCTTTTCCTCGCGTTTAGTTCCGTGCCAAACGCGTATTAGGGGGAGGGTGGGGGGGGGGGGGTCTGGTGCATAAGCGATTCCACTCCAAAAGTATGCTCCCCACCTTCAAAAACAAAAACAATTTATAACAACTCGATTGACCAAATTGTGGAAAATTCGCGGCCTCGGTGGGAGTCAAACCCACACAGCAAGAAAGGCTTTTGCGCAGCCAACGCTCTACCATTGAGCTACGAGGCCCACCATACGCCGTGAATTTAGTCACACTTGAGTCGATTTGCTTGTTCACAATTGAGTCAATCGCATTATTTTAATCTACCAAACCACTAACAACCAAGGTTAGCCTAGTAGTCCTTCCGGTGGATCTTAGATGATTTCTTAGGAAATCCTGCCTGGCAGTCAGCTTACTGCGTCCGTATTGTTGGATTCCATACGTGAAGTAACGTTGGGCAAGCAATTCGACCCAAGTGTAAATAAATTCACTGCACATGGTGAGCCTCGTAGCTCAATGGCAGGGCCTTGGCTGCGCAAAAGCTTTCCCTGCTCTGTGGATTCGACTCCCACCGAGCCCCCGAAATTTTCACAATTTGGTCAATCGAATTATTGAAATGCGCCAAAATCCAAACAATTTAGAGCGAATTTGTAGACACCGACATCGATGACCTAGTTCAGAAGTTTAACGAGGCTAATAACGAAATCGCGTTACTCCATTTTCTTCCCGCAAAAAGACAAGACAATGGGTATATCAACCGCAAAGTAGAAAGTCTGGACGAGACAATACACTGTTTTTGTGCTCCCCAAGTCTAGAACGAATCTTAGTCCAGTGGCTGATGGCTAGAGTGCGACGCGTCTGCTCTCCGGCAACTATCGAAGCAGAGCGCCAAAAACTACACTCCGCGAAAACGGCTACCCAGTGAGAGATTCATCCCCCAAAGTACCATAGAGCCTGCCACAATGCCCGCCGTTGCAGCTGTCTTATGTAGGAGATGTAGCAAGAAAATTAATAAGAAGACATCTAAGGACAGCCGCCAAATGCATCCTCCCTTCTTACGATTGGGGCGTGAAAGCCGACTGCCGTGTATTTATTCTTTCACTTGCTCCTGTGGAGCCGGATGCACTGGACGTACAAAAAGGCGTCTGAAACGGGGGGGGGGGGATAAGCGAACGCGTACACGACCGATTTTAAGTTCAATTCTTGCCCATCTAATCGATAAAAACCACCAAGTAGACGCCAGAGAATCATTTCATCTTGTGTGTCGGACACCAGCACACTACCTAAAGCTTTACGCAAACGAGTGCTAGCGACAGTCGAGGTTGTGGTTATTCGGTTACCTAACGCAACGGTCTGTTGTCATAAGAAGTTAGTACAGGCCGCCTGACTTCCCTGGCCGACTTCAAGCGGTGATTGTAGGCCGCTCGAAGCCCCTGATAAGAGTCGCACGCTCTCCATGGGTTTGGCATGTATATTTTTGAAAAGTCGATTTGGCAAACACGTTTTCAACAATTTTTCATCAGGCCAATACATTTGCAGGGACTAAAATGGTCTGATATATGTAGTGTTCAAATGAATACCAAGCCGCCCGAACACGCCACCCGAAACCACTCACGCTGACCGTGAGAACACCACTCCCCCCTCTACCCTGCTTGCCGGACCCAACGTCCTGAACAGGCTGGCGCCAGCATGCGTGAGACGAGGGGTCACGGTGATGACTGATTACGACCCCCCTACCCTGAGAACTATTGAAACAATACATATAACTGACCATTTTAGTTCCTGAAACTGTATTGGCATGATGACGAATTACTGAAGACATGTGTTTGACAAACAACTTTTCAAATCTACATTTTTAAAAGGGGTTTGACAGCGCTCACAACCTGCCCCAGATCCCTGCCCCCCCCCCCCTCTACCAGCTACAACTTCCTCAGCACGCCGACTCTTTCATGTAGGCGGGGACGGCGGATGTGGTTAACCCTTCCCTCTGAGAAACATAGCTCGCAGGCTCATTCTCCTTGTAATTGGGCTAATGGGCAACTACCGGAAACCTGTGCTTGCTGACTGATTTCTGTAAATTGTAATTGCCGAGAAAGGAATCCAATCCATGCAGCAAAAGTATTCTTCTCCTGTCGTTTCGAATTAATCCCGAGTCATCATCGGAAGCAGTGACGTTTAATGGCGTTTGCACACAAGGCATGCGTTTCTATGCAACCACATATCTAGCAAACCTAGCAACTCCCCGATTAACTGCAGGTAGCTGTATCTGGTACGGTTATTCCCTCTTAACTGCTTCCTGGTGCTAGCCTTCTTGCTTATATTGATCCTGGTTTTATCCTGAAAATGAACTCGATGGCTGCGTGTTAATATCGCGTCGGGGTCACCAACTTATGGCGGTTAAAGATGTTAGATCAACTTTAACTGCACACACACTCACACAACAAGTTCGTTCCGTTTAATAAGAGAAGTCAATTAACTGCTATGACGAGCGATTTATTTGTATACAGGGCAGGTTACTCTAAGATGGCTGTCTGTTTGTATGGCCGAACAGAGCCACCGTTCAGGAGCGTGTGAGCAGCGATAACTTGTTTACGCGCTTGGCTGTGTTCGTGTCAGCTAGGGGAACTGCGGTGGGATAAACAGTTTCCAGGACGTGGATGACCCAAAAGGGGGGTTGTTCACCAGGACAGCCACGGGAACCAGTTTCTTTGCAGAGCCTAGCCTACACGTATTTTGTCCGTTTGACTTCTTATTGTGCACATTATTTGGCTGTTTGAACGAAACTGGCATACGATTCTTTTAATATTCCGTAGCATTTGTTGCCAATAGCAACAGATATGAGTCATCTGGGACAGTAGTGCCGAGTCCCAGTTCGCTGTTTTGTTTTGGAACTCTAGGATTGTACATAGTCTGTATTTAGCATTGCCGGCAAAGATATGGGAGACTGGAATGGCCATTTCTGGCCCATTAGCCGTCGTCAGCCAGTCATACCCAGACCCAAGTGATATCCCACCCGAGGCTCGAACTCGCCTAGAGTACTGGCCGCTTTGCGGCTGCTGGCGGAACTTGAGAATGAGCTCAGCCAGGCAGAGCGGCATGGGGGAGTTTCGCTAGCGATCAGCGAAGGTTCACCAACGAGTCATGCATGATCAACGCATGGAGAGGTACCGTTCGTGACATCATTGAGGCCGGCTAGATCAGGCATGATCACAGCCATAACAAGTAAAACAAGTAAGTAAGTAGTGCATGATCAACTCGTTTGTCAACCTTGAACCCAATTTAATGTATTTGAAATTTACTTCGTCGTCACGTAAATGAGAAGGATGCGATTGACCGAAAAAAATTAACTCCAGGTGAGCTCTGTCGTGGTTGCTTTTTTCGGACACTTAACCTGCTTCAAGTTGGTTAAATGGAGACAGCCCCTGTGGAGCATTACGCCCACAATTCTAGTCTGCTAGTGCTCTTAATGCAATAAGGGGTATTTGTCCCTGCTTTACCATACTCTTGGAATGCGCAAGAATGCCAGCCTTAGCTGAGGTAGCGTGTGCGCTGTAGCGGTGTTAAGTGAACCATCCGTTCAGCACCGTTCCAAGCCTGCCGTATTGGATTGAGGTCAGAAAACGAGATTGTTCATAGACGAGGGAAGGAAGCATCTAATACTAAAAGGACTTTTGAAATTCCGAACGGTGCACCATCGCCGAGCCAGTACCAGAATAAATCTCAGTATCGCCTCATAGAGAGTAAACCAATCACATTCTCGCCAAGGAGGACTAGACTGTCTTTTCTTCTTCTTCTTCTTCTTGAACTAACGTGCCCAGTCGGAGTACCCGTTCTGTCGTAGATTCTTTTGCGCCTACCAACCCCAAACCTGGAGTCCGTCAGTACTCCTTAGTCCAAACCCCGACTCCTCGCTCTAAATGAGTTTGCTGCATTGAGTCGAACATCATCTACGCCGTTGCACAGTCCCATCCGCTGAGATTTTACTTAACCAGGGTACAGTAAGCTATCTTGTCTTTAAACTATTCGCTTCGGTTGCGCACTCAAGCATTTAGTTATCATTTGATCGAAGCATTGTTTTTCCGGAAGAAATTTGAACGAGGGAAGAGCAACAATATTCACAGGATTTTATGACGTCTTATTTTATTGCATACGGTGATTGCCTACTAATAAACTGTCCAATTAAGTATCGACCTAGAGGGCTGAAAAGTGATAGGTAAATAAAGCGTGAGCCGTTCGTCTAAGATACGGGTGCGCCTGGCGGGGGGAAGAGGAGGGGGGCGGGGAGAGTTATCGAAGCAAGCCAGTTTTGCTTACGGTGAAAGCCTGTCAAGCGTGATTAAATGTGCAGTGGTTACGACAGCAGTCGATATTGCGGGAAAGCGAGGGGCATGAGAGGATGGGGGAAGGAATGAAGTTACATCGTTTTTTATCCTTACCACGGCAATTCGAGGTTGATAACTTGATCCAACTGCTTACAGAGTTCTAGTTTTGCTTCTCCACATTGTGGCGGCCTCTGAAAATCTAAGGGAACGCCGATCGTTGCCCTGAGTCCGTCGTGTGGCCAGTGTCCACAAAATCTAGAGGCGGTTAACATTCATTCGATCGTGCATCCAAGCCGTCGCTTGGTCACCTTGGACACATTATCACCCCTGAAAGGCAGCAAAATATTCACTGGTGTTTTGGCATGGATATTTCGGGAGAACTTTCTTGTCTGTGGTGGCGATACTTCAGATACACGTTTCCAAGAAATAGTTCAGGAAACTGCTCTCTTCATCGATTGTATCTGAAGAACAGATTCTAAGAACTTCATTGAAAAGGCACAAGATCAAATTTTGTTTCCTCTGAATTGAAACGAAACGAAGGAGGTGCATGTACTGTCCTTTCCAGGTGGTTTTCCGATCGATGGCGAAGCCTTTCGTCTACATCCACCGCACATGAACCGGTCCCCACTCTATATGTGCTAGGCTTTCGTAAGGGCACCCTAGGTCTCACATCAACCACAATAACATAAAGGCCCGATTAATAAGGAGCTATTTCGGCCTGTTTGTCGGCCCTCCGGCCAATTCGATGCACTCACCTTGAGGGCCGAGTCATCTCGCCAGTTGGCAACTTTCTAAGCCTAAGCTGATTGCACGTCAGAATTAATGTGATGTGCCGTGAAAATGAACTCCTCTTGTCGACCTCATTTGCTGTTCTTTTACTCATACCCTTAAGCACATGAGGGGGCGGACGATTCAGACAAACATTTGGGCATTTATTTTAGTTTTCTAAAGTATACGTGCTCGTCAAAGCCTAGGGGAACCGTTAGCCACGGCCAGGAATACCATAATTATCGGCTATATCAACCGTATAACTATTCAGTCAAGGGATCGGATTGGAGAAGTGTTAAAACTAAGGTATGACAACGATTCTACATGTAACAGTCTGCGGTTGTTTTCTTGCTGATACTTTTGTGCGGAGGATTCGGCCCCATTATTATTGAGATTAGTATTCAGAGAACAGAGCAAGGACACCGCGGTTAGAATGGACGCTGCTTGTAGAATTTCAACAGACATTGAAGGGAATCTATGGAGTCTTCCCCATAGAAGTTCGCATGGATTAATCATCCGCACGGTAAGGAATCTTGCGTTAAGGTGAATACCGAACTTTGCACGCAAAAGATAAGAATGCTTGCAATTTTAAATGGTTTTGATCATGTCTCATCCAACCCGCCCTCTGACTTCATGAATACTTCCTGTCAACGAACGATTACCTCATTCAGAAGATCTACTAAACGACTGTTGTTCACTACCGAAGATTCAAGGTCTAAACCCACATCTACGTCGTCCTAGACTGTGTTGAACCAGATTTTGAGATGAATCCCTCACGAATACATAATTCGACACCATACTGATAGCACAGGTGCGTGTGTTTTGCTGGTTTTTCGCCGCTGTATGAAGCGGCTGCATGTAAACTGCAGTTTATACCTTAGATCATAGTGTTGCTCGTCGATGAACGTTCACCCGACCGCTAACAGAACTCATCTGTCCCGCTCTGCCTTGGGTTTCAACAGGGGCCCTGACAGCCGTAGCAGCGTGATTTCTGTCGAGGCCCAAGGCGAAGCGGGACGTATGAGTTCCGTTAGCGGTCAGGTGAAGGTTCATCAACGAGTGTCAATATGCTCGTGGCTCAATGGTTAGGGCGTTTAACTCTGATCAAGAAAGGTCGCGAGTTCAGAGTTCGGGTGGGACACCACTTGGGTCTGGGTATGACTGGCTGACGACGGCTTATAAGCCAGAAATTGCCATTTCAATCTCCCTTGTGTTTGCTGGCAATAGTGTGGTGTTGCTCATCGGAACGGGTTTTGTTTCTTGTTGACTTTTCAAAGAGATGAGTCAGCTCTCCGTTATCAGAGCGTCGATTGGCACTATCGATCAGCGATTTGAATGTGTGGCTGAACTTATCGGCCTGAGGCTGATTGATTTTTACCCTCATCTGCTGTCTCGGCCATCGTATGGAGGAAAATCGATCAGCCCAAGGCCGACAAATTCAGTCAGACATTAAAATCTCTGATCGATAATGGCAGCCAACGCTTTGACAACAGAGAGCTGTCTCAGCTCTCCGAAGCGTCAGCAAGAAACAAAACACGTTCCGGTAAGCAACACTATGTTCGCAGATATATATCTCAGAGCATTCACTTTTGTAACCTGGTGTTTGTATATCCGAAAGCACACGGCGAACACTGGGAGACCCACCAATGGCCCGAGCTCTTCGCAGCTGCCTCATGCAGCGACACAAAATCGGTGAACCACACATGTCTGGGCTTTTAGCTGGTACCTGCGCTGTCAGTAAGGTAAATGATTAAGTATTTATATACTACTGCCTATCTGTTGATAGCTTGTGAATATTACGGAGTTTACTTGCAGTAGTCCAGATATTCATATGAACTCTCGAACCGCACCTAAAAAGAAGTTTGCTCCAAAGTTAGTTTATTTCCTCGTGAATTAGACAAGATAGAAGTGAATTTGTGCACTACGACACAACTGAAAAAGGCAACGAAGACTGGAATGGCTATTTGTGGCTTATTATTTGTCATTAGCTAGCCATAGCCGACCTCAGGTTTTTACAACTCGTGAGGCTCGAACCCGCGACCTGTCGTTTAGCGGTATATTGCCTTAACTGTTGAGCCACCGGTTTGTTGACCTGTCGGTTGTGATCAGCTATATCAGCAGTCGGGGAAAGGGGGGGCGTTCACCGATCACTAAAGCATTAATCCTCACGGTCCACCAGCGCTTTCTTCAGCATACTAAACTGCTGAGCTGTAATCTATCACAATGTTCTTTCAGTCGTGGCTTAGAGGATTACCAATTCGCGAGATTACTCGGTTTCACCACGTCCAATAACTGCGTCTTGTTCGCGCGATTGCGCCTACCTTATTTTTATCTCCATCTGATCGGGTAAGTTTGGCTTTATCTAACTAACGGTATCTGCACTCTCGAAGATAGTAAAAAACTAACAGTTGCGTTTGCTATTATCCAGGAAGAAAGTGATGACTATTCACTGCCAATGTAAACCAAAGCAATGGGGCACGCTAACCGGAACGGGAACCGCGAACAGTTAAGTCCTCAGGGATGCTAAACGAACAATAGGTTTAGTGGCAATGGGGTAGACCTTTATCGTCCTAGAATATTATTTTAGTGACGGTCCTAGTCCACAACGCTAGTCAATCCAACTTCATCCTGCTGGAGCCAAACGTACTAGGGAGGTCGTGCCTAATCCCCTACCTATCCTCGAAAAACCGCAAAGTGCAGATACCATTTTTCTGTACGGAGATTTAACTGCTCCACGACTTCTGTCTCTTCCGGAGGAGTTAATTGGCGTCAGGGCTGGACCGACTACCCTTAACGCCAACGTGGCAACTTCTAAATCAGGCCAAGCGAATGCGCTAGCAGCTGCAAGTCAATTGGGGGAATCGGCTAGCCAATCACAGGCCCTGATTTATAGCCTGGACCTGCTATTGGACTGAGTCAAGTGTATGTCAGCGAGCGAGCGCACGAGGGTTGAGAGTTTGATCGATCGACAAGTGACGGCCGCTAAGCTCGCATCGAGTGCACCAGGGAAGCCTAGCAGTACACGCGCGACCGCTAGACCGATGCGCTCGCGAAGCAAGCGATAGCTGAGTCAGCTGTCGACCCACCACAAGGCTGGATTCTGATTTGCTCCTTCGCAGCGCGTATTGTGTTCATGCGAGGAGCTAGCGGTCGATAGGCCGGAGTGACTGTCACTGAATTCTACGCCTCCGACTCCTATTGGTCAAGTCGTCCGACTTGACTGGTGGAGCGATAGACGCACGAAGTTAGCGAGGCGTTCATCAATTTACAGGCGCCCATTAGCCGCCTTGGCATCAGCAGAAAGCGCGCGGGTTAGACCATCGTCTCCGCCATTGTCGCTATAGTGAGTTTAGCGAGCGCACAAGCAAGAATGCCGACGGATAAAATAGACCCGACGAACGGCGATCCGGTAGTCCAAGTCAGCGAACCCCGCATACCAGCACAACCGACCGCTGAAAGTGGCTCCGTCCTACTCAGCCAGGTTCTTCGTGCACTTTCAAACTTACCAGGTACTCACAGCGGAACAGTGACTGTAGGTAATTTGGCACAGCTTCTGAATTCAAAACCAATGGTTGTTGGTCTACCCAACCTGCCTACGTCACAGGCAAGTGCGGTGTCTCAGACGCATTTCTTGATCCCAGTTTCTACGCTGAGTTCAATCAGGGGCCTGGAGGCTTGTAGCGCTGCACCGAGTACACAGTCACTACTGTTGCAGACAAACAATGTCCCACCGACACCCAGCACCAGCTCTATACCTGCACCGCTGTCGCTGCTGAACGGCGTGCAGATGTCAACTACGGTTTCGGAGTCAAATAGTGGTTTGCCTCGAGGTTCCGCAGTGAATAATGTGCTCCCGGCAGCCCTGGTAAACAGTACTACAGCCAATCTCATCGCTCAGCT
>JAYGXS010001086.1:0-16327 GCA_036362985.1 Ligula intestinalis
TTCCAATGTTTGGATGTCAATGTTTGTACCGATGCACTGTACAAAGTGTTGGATCCACTCATCCTCCACTTTGTCCCCCGTAAGAAAGTAATACATGTCAAGGATGAAGTGTACCTTCCTCTGTCTTTCCGTCGTAGGCTGCGTAAACTCTCTCGTCGTTTGCATCGGCAGAATGACACCGCCGTTCTACCGTTGATCATACTGATCTTTGAGCAGGCCAAGAAGCTCTGCGAAGAAAAGCAGATAGCCGATGAGGCTCACTTTGCTGAAAATCCTTCCCTCAATGTTGCGAAACTCTTTTCGCGTACAGTAAAAGCGCAGAGGAAAACGCAACACCCCATTCTTCAAGATGCTTTAGGAAACCCCATAGCTGACGCTAAGTTGACCGCCGATAGCTTCAATGCGTTCCTATCCAAAACGTTTAGTGAAAGCTCGTTCGCTGCACCTCCGGTTATCCAGGCTTGGACGGGTGCCATACTTGAAACCATAAGTTTCACCGTCTGGGATATGACTGTAACCATTCGTCGTTACCGTCAATTCTATAGTCCAGGACCAGATGGCGTCCCAGTTAGCCTTCTAAAAGCTGAAGCGAATGATATCTTTCCGTCTATTCTTTGTAAGGTATTTAATCTTGCTCTTGAGAGCGAAACCTTTCCTTCGTTGTGGAAGGAATCGCACATAATGCCTATTCGCAAGCATGGCCGATCGACGTCATTCGACAACTTTAGGCCATAAAATACACTTCTCGCAGCCTCGAAGATCTTGGAGACCTTAATCAAAGAAAAGATGATGCGTCACTTGACAGAGAACAACTTGTTTAATACAGCTCGACATGGCTTTATCGAGAAACGATCTTGTGACACCTGTCAGCTCTCTTTATTTGATTATGTGCTGCAATCTAGAGACAGCGGTTTTGCCACTTAAAGCGTCTATTTTGATTTTACTAAGGCCTTTGATCGGGTCGATCATAACCTCATCCTTCTGAAACAAGCCTCCTCTACTAATATCTAAATGTTTATAAAAAATTATTATGAAAGAAAATAATTTTCTCTTCAACTATACTAAATTATATATTGCTCACTCTTATAATGTATCACAAGCATAAATACTAATAATGTAAATCTCAATGTCACTTAGATATTCGACAAGCGAAAGGCCAAGTGTCTTCTGCCGATGCACTTTAATGACGATGGTGCTTCGCAGCTGCCTCGACACACTTCAGACATCTGAAATGTCCCATCTAATTATCAAACTTGTGCCAATGGACAACGATTGTAATCTCCGTATCGAGCAGACCCATGCATACGGTAGATGCGATGTCCTGTAACGGCCGAGTCGAATGCGTCCAATCGGTTGGGACCAGAGGTTATCGGTACTCTCAGCCTTGGTTCGACTAATAGCGTCTCGTCGAATACACTACCAAGAGGTCCATCGATCTCATCCAACGCTGATGCGAGCGAATTAGAGGTAGAACTCATAACGTAATAAAAGGGGGAGACGAGGATATATAAAGGTATATTGTACTGGTACAAGGAAGGGTATCGGTAATGGGAACGGTAACGGAAACGGTAAAAGAGATACGGTAAACGGTAAGCGAGAGGGTCGGAAGGGATCTAGGTTCGGACTTATCGGAACTTCAGGTCGTCACGTGTGTGTTCTCCTGGTCCAATCAGATCACTGTTCTAGGGAAAAAAAGGGACCGGTCACAGTAAAACGATGATTAAAACAAGAAAACAGGGTTCGGTTCAGGTTTGGTCCGTTACACAGCCCTCCCTTCAGGTGCAGCACTGTCCTCAGTGCTGGTATTGTCAATGGGGGAGGGGACTGTCACCTCAATGGCAACGGGGGTAAGGAGAGTGTCTGGGAGGATGGGAAGGGTGTCTGCGGTACAAACGGGTAGTTGTCCCCGAAATGGTTTGTGTCTGGCAAAGTGTGCGGTGAAGGGGGCTAGATTAGCGTGGTTAGCGTCGCGTATGAGGAAAGTGGTGGGGGCTTAAACTTGGAGAACACGAAAAGACCCTCGCCAGGGGTAATGTAACTTGGAAGATGTGCCACGTGGTGGGAATGGGTAGTGGTGCATTACGAGGTCACCAATTTGGTGGGGAACCCCGGAGGCCCGCCGATCAAACTGTTCCTTTTGGTGGAGGGTAGCCGCTCCGAGAGTAGTGCGGGCTGCGTTATGGGCGCAGCGGGTAATTTCGCGGAGTTCTGAGGCATAAGTATGGGTGGAAGTCCTACTAGATGCCGAAAAAGGATTGCGTAAGTCGGTCGGAATACGTAGATCGCGTGCAGTCCACAAGTAGTGGGGTGTGAACCCGGTAGATGACTGGACCGTACCCCGGTAAGCTAGGAGGCAGAGGGGTAGATGTAGATCCCAGTCTTGTTGGTGGCCGTCCCGGGCAAAGGCGAGCAGAAGATTAAGGAGAGTACGATTCGTCCTTTCGACCAACCCGTTGCCCTCGGGATGGTATGGGGTCGTATGGGTCTTGTTGACCGCGAGGACTTCGCATACCTCATGGAAAAGTTGGGACTCGAAATTGAAACCGCAGTCAGAGTGAAAGGATAGTGGCGAACCCCAACGACTGACCCATTCACGAGTGATGGTGCTTGCAGCTATCTATGTGTTTTGACGTAGGATGGGGACAGCCTCAACCCACTTCGTGAAATAATCAATCATTACTAATATGAATTCGTAACCGCGGTACGATATTGGTAAGGGGCCGATAATATCCAAGCCAACAAGTTCCCCAGGGAAACCGGTAATCATAGATTCCATCGGCGCTCGGGGTGTTTTGGTGGGTGGCTTGAAGGACGCACATGTCGGGCAGGATTGGCAAAAGCGATGGATTGCGTTACGTAGTTTAGGCCACCAGAAGCGCGCGCGGGTCGCTGATTCAGTCTTATGTTGGCCACAGTGACCTAACTCGGAATGGAGGGCGCCTAGCACGGCTTCAATGAGACACCCTGGCACTACAGGGCGAAGATGTTGGTTGTGGGGGTCGCGCCAGAATAAGACATCATTTTCGATGATAAGATTAGGCCACTGGTTCACTAGGAGGCGGGAATTCTCGCTACATCCTCTCATGTCGCGCTCGGCCGGTTTTTGTAGCCCTTGCGATGTATGACGGTACACTACTGCGGTATCTGTGTCACTACCTTGAGATGTCGACCACGTATGACGGGTAGGCTCGGACATGTAAATAGCGTTTACACTCGGTTCGGGGGTTGACTTATCGGTCGGTGGGCTAGTAAGCATGCGAGCGAAGGCATCGGCATTACCATGGTTACGTCCCGGGTGGAACTGGCATTTGAAGTCAAAATCCTGCAGGAATTCCTGCCATCGTGCGACTTGATTCTCGGGGTCTTTGATGGACGCAAGCCATTCAAGGGCACGATGGTCTGTACGAAGGACAAAGTGTTGCCCTATCAGAAAGTGCCTCAATTGTCTTATAAATGTCACAATCGCTAGCATCTCCCGACGGAACACGGTATAATTGCGCTGGGTTTGGGAGAGAGTTTTGCTTGCGAAACAGACCGGGTATTCGACCTTGTCGCTACCTTCTTGAGAGAGAACGGCAATCATCGCGAAACCGCTAGCGTCGGTGTCTAGTTTAAAAGGAGGTGCCCCTGGTTCGAGGTTGGGGAGTGCGAGGAGTGGTGCAGAATACAGGGTGCTTCTGAGATTGGTAAAAGCCTCTTGGCACTCAGTGGACCACGTAAATTTCCGGTCTTTTTTGGTCATCCTATGGAGAGGTTTAGCCATGTGTGCGAAACCCTTAATAAAATGCCTGTAGTAGGACGCCAGCCCCAAGAAACTACGTAACTCTGACGCATAAGTCGGTGTAGGCCAGGTACGAATCTGTTGCAGTTTTTCGGGGAGTGCGTCTAACCGTCCAGGGGAAATCTTGTGCCCTAAGAACTGCACTTCCGATCGGAGGAAAATGCACTTGGCGGGGTTAAGGGTCAGCCCGGCATTTCGGAGGGCTGCAAAGACTTCCTTTAGATTTTCGTTATGTTGCGGAATGGTTTTCCCGAAAACGATAATGTCATCGAGATACACGAGGCACTTGCCGGGTATAAGGTGTCGTAATACTTGGTACATGAGACGTTGAAATGTTGCTGAGGCATTTCAAAGCCCAAAAGGAGTCGTTTGGAACTCGTATAGGTCTTGGGGAACCGTGAACGCCGTCTTATGCCGATGTTCTGGGTGGACTTCGACTTGCCAGTACCCAGACTTGCGGTCGAGAGTAGAGAACCATGCTACCCCGCCTAACGTGTCCAGCGTGTCGTCGAGACGTGGTAGGGGGAACGAATCGCGGACGGTGACTGCGTTCACGGGGCGGTAGTCAATGCAGAGTCGAAGGTATCCATCTTTCTTAGGGACCAGTGCGATCGGTGACGCCCATGGTGAAGAAGACGGTTGAATAACGTGTGCTTTGAGGAGTTCACCCAGGATTTTATCCACTTCAGCCCGGTGCTTGTGCGGGATCCGTCTAGGTGGTTGCCAAACCGGTTTGGCGTCTCCGGTATCGATAGTGTGTTGCACCAGTCGGGTCCGACCGTACGTCGTGGGAGACCAGGTAAAGAGCCCGGGAACTGAGCCAAGTATGCCCTTTAATTGGGCATGAGCCACAGAACCTACTGTTGCTAACGGAGGGAGGACGTCATCTTGGTTAGTGGGTTCGAAGGCGACGACCGCCATGACCGAATCATACATCAGGTTGAGGTCGCAGACTGGAACCGGCCGTGGGCTCTTAGTAACCTTGGGACCAAGGGTCACGCATCTTTCACGAACGTGGATGACACACTCATGGTCAGAAAGGAAATCAAATCCAAGAACGAGAGACCAAGGACTATCCGGAGCAATCAAGAACGTGTGCGTCACGGGGGCATTCTTGAAAGTAAATGTTAGGGTAATCGTGCCGGAAATAGGGTTGGTGGTGCCGTTAGCGGCTCGTACGCTTCGTGACTCGGATAATGGGTTTACTAACCGTAGCATGTGTTGAGGTAAACATTTCATCGTGACGAGAGAGACGTTAGCTCCGGTTTCCACTAGGGCTTGGGTGGTTATGCCTGATAACGTAACGGGTACGAGAAACGCGGGAAAGTAGGCTACGTTATGCGCAAAAAAAGAATCAGACGGAGGCGACTTACGGGGCGGGTTGTGTCCGCATTGCTGTGCCCGGGGACCGAAGGCCGAACAGTTATGACACTGCGGGTTGTTATTTGGGAACCGGACGGGTAGGGATCTCTTGACAGTCGTTTGACCTGGGTTTGAAAATGATACCCAGGGAGTCGACGAGCCTGGACCGGGACGGGGCTGGATAGGGGCTGCAACGGTCACCTTGCGTTTGTCTTCTTGGCTGCGGAACTCTGTGAACCGGTTGCAGATCTGGAGTGCTGCGGTCAGGTTGGGGGGGCGACTGATAACTAAATGTTCAGTGACCACCCGGTCCTGCAGACCAGCGATAAACCGATCAAACACAATTTGCTTCCGTGATATAGGGGGTGCTATCGGGTAAGCGAGGCGGCCCAGTCGTTGAAGTTCTTTCGCAAACTCCATAGCTGACTGTTGGGGGGTCTGCTCGAGTTGGTGAAATTGGGCACCGGCAGCGGATTCGGAAATAGGTTTGCCAAATAAGCCTAATAATTGGTCATGGGCAAGGGAAAATGGAGTATCAATAGTGACACCCGCTTGTAGAGCTGAGTCTAATGTCTCGGGGCAAAGAAAGTTAAGCAGATAACGGGTATGGTCCGACGGAGGGAGGTCTGCTAAAAAAATGAGAGTTTGACCAGCCACTTACGAATGTCCTGGCCAGACTGATATGGGGTGGGAGCTAGAAGGGGGTCGAGACGACGATAAAAGGGTAGAAACTCATGGTTGTGCGAGGGGTAACCAGGCGGATTTGGGAGGGATCCCACCGTTGCCACCATTGTAACGGCCGAGTCGAATGCGTCCAATCGGTGGGGACCAGAGGTTATCGGTACTCTCAGCCTTGGTTCGACGAATAGCGTCTCGTCGAATACACTACCGAGAGGTCCATCGATCTCACCCAACGCTGATGCGAGCGAATTAGAGGTAGAACTCATAACGTAATAAAAGGGGGAGACGAGGATATATAAAGGTATATTGTACTGGTACAAGGAAGGGTATCGGTAATGGGAACGGTAACGGAAACGGTAAAAGAGATACGGTAAACGGTAAGCGAGAGGGTCGGAAGGGATCTAGGTTCGGACTTATCGGAACTTCAGGTCGTCACGTGTGTGTTCTCCTGGTCCAATCAGATCACTGATCTAGGGAAAAAAGGACCACTCACAGTAAAACGATGATTAAAACAAGAAAACAGGGTTCGGTTCAGGTTTGGTTCGTTACACTCCTCAGCTGATTTTTTCGCCTTCAAAATGACCGCGGCTAAGTATTTCTCAGTTAAAGGACATGAGTGTTTTTCCAGACCTCAAGTATTCTTACTATAAAACCGTAGCACGTACAATGTAAAGTTATTTTATTTCACGTTTTTCTAGTATTGTACCTTAGAAGTCAGGTTTTTTCACTGAAAACAATCTCCTTATTTCGCACACTATTGACCTAGCAAAAGACCAAAACAAATGCAGTAGTCACTGCGAAAGAAGGGGTTTGGGTTAGGTTTTTTCCTGCCTTCCGGGGTTTTTGACGGCGCCAAAGATGTGATTTACAAATAAACCTTATTATTTTCATCTAACAAGAGCTACGACACACACACACACACATACCAGCTGAAGATCGAAATTAGTTTCGTCCTCTATTCTCTGTAACTTGTGACGATCCTGGGGGGAGGGCGAGTGGGAACCCTGTGCCATTCTATTTTACTAGAGAACTTCATACCAACATAATGCAGGCAGCGGGTTGTCGACAGTAGGGAGAGGGAGGAAGCGAAGCAATTCAGCTATTCCTGGCAGATAAGGTACAAGAATTTTCACTACCTTAATTCAGCACTACACTTGTACGTGACAAGGCCTGCGGTTGGTAAAACCTAGGAGAGGAATCAACTTAAGAAAAGTTTGACAGCTGCCCTACTCCAGTGTGACATAGGCTGGCAACCCTAGCTAGAAGAGACATCAGCACCCCGGAGGATCAGGATCGTTTTACTTGTCATATTTGACTTTAGACAAAGACTGTTTCTCAGGCCTTTCGGCATGCAGCTTCTAGGCTACATGTGTGTTGATATCCCGTTTACCGTGACTGAGTAGACTGCCACCTGACGCATTTTCCAAACTCACTCCCCGCTGAGTGTTTGTCTGATGAGTAGACTGGGAGTCAGACGGTGACCGTTCCATCTAATCCCCTTGTAATATAAACCCTAGTGTGTGTGTGCCCTTTTGCGCCCCTTTCGTTCTTCTTCCCCCCCTCTCCCCCTTTCCCTTCTCTTCCTCTCCTCAAGCATAACTACCAGGTTCACCAGCTTGCTCTTTCTCTCCTTTTAGCCCCGCCCACGGACGCCAACTGACAACGGAGCATGGGTAGTGCCTAACACTCGATGACTGAAGGGTAACCCGTCTGAAAAAGGTGTTGGCCCAGGCTTCATGCAGGGCTGCTCTCACCCTTCTGAGATCCAATGGTCTGCATACACATGTAATGCCAGACTTTGGCAAACTACGGCCCTTGAGGCCTGGTAGGCGCTGGCACTTTCTCCCGGTTCTGATTCCCTGTCAGTGCATACATCCGCGCTCCCATTTGGTTTCAGGCCGCACCTCAGGTGTCCGAGCAGCTAGGCGTTCGTTAGACGGTTGAGAAGAGAGTGAAATCGACCCTCAGCGCGTTTCTCTCTTCAATATACTCAATATGGATGCGATTGAATCTATCATGGTGCGCTAAAAGCCGTGGCTTGTAGGTTTTGCTAACCGACGGGAAAACTTGAGCAACCTACGTTTTGGCTCCTTTAACACGTGTGTTTGTGTGAACGTTGGGAGGAGAAGGAGGACTGAGAGTCAGGCTGCAATGGCTTCTCCTTACTGTGGCCTTTATGGCGCTACTGCGTACGCGGGAGCATACCTAGCAAGTGAGCTGTGTCAAGTATGCGCGTGCTGAATGACTATCGTGCCAGCCACCTACACCCTCCCTTATCCTCGGTCTTATTGACTTTATATTTACCGCGGATACGGAGGTGGGAGTGGCGAGCGAGTGGACAGATTCTCCACAAGTCTGTTTAAACTCCTGTTTTCTTCGGCGGTAGTCGCTGCGTTGCTTCTGCTAGCTCTATCCTTCCTGCAGCTTGCCTCAGTGTCTGCTTCGGCTTGCTTCAGCGTTTGCTGCGACTGTTAGAGCACGTGGTGTCCATTGTCGAAATCGACGGGGAACTGTCATATGTGTGTGTCTCAGGAGAGAGTTGGCCCAGGATTTATGCAGGGCTCTTCTCACCCTTCTGAGATCCAATGGTGAGTATGCACGTGCAACGCCAGTCCTCAACCAACCACTGTCCCTGCGGCCTGGAAGGCGCTGGCACTTTCTCTCACTTCTGATTAACTTTTCGTGACTGCGTTCTCACTCCCACAGGGTCTCAGGCCCCATCGCAGGTGCCAGAAAAGCTAGGTGATGACTATGCGGTGGGGGAGAGAGTGAGGTAACCCTTAGTGCGTTCTTCTCCTCACTATAAGAAATCTGAAAGCGTCTGAATCTATCACGGTGCGCTAAAAGCCGTGGCTTGGAGGGTATGCAAACTGAAGGGAAATCTCAGGCCCCTACGTTGCTGCTCCTCCTGCACGTGAGTTTTTGTGTGTGCGTATGGGAGGAGATGCAGGACTGAGAGTCAGGCTGCAATGGCTCCCTCTTAATGTGGCTTTTACGGCGCTCCCGTGCAGGCGCGAACATACCTAGCGAGATGGCTGTGGTAAGTGTGCGCGTGCTGAGTGACTACCGGGCCAGCCACCCACTTCCTCCCTCATCCCCGTCCTTATTGACTTTGTCTATACACCAAATATGGAGGTGAGAGTGGCGAGCGAGCGGTAGATTCTGCACGAGTCTGCTTAAACTCCTGTTTTCTCTCGTGCCAGTTCTCTGCGTTGCTACTGCTTGCTGTCGCTTGCCCGGCTCTCCTCAGTGTCTGTTGCGGCTTGCTTCAGCATTTTCTGCGGCTTGTCGGAGCGCGTGGTGGCCATCGTCGAAATCGATGGGGGGAACTGTCGTGTGTGTCTGTGTGTTAAGGGGTCCGGTCTTGCTGTGGCATGTGTAACAAGGTCCGCCAGCCCTGTCATTCGCTGCGTCCGATTCCGCCTCCGTTTTCTTGACTTTGTCTTGAGATCGTGCACGCGTGATAGAGTGCGGTAGATGCCGCGCAAGTCTACTATCACTTACAAGTGATTCACGTGGCCTTGAATAAATGCGCCTCGCCGCGGGCCGGGTGTTGGACCCATGTGCGATGCCCGTGCTTTGTCAATTTTTTGCTTGCCTTAATGTTGTCCGATAAAGTCCTTTGTGCAATCACACCAATCGCCTTTGCTTAGGGTTTACATAAAGCAGAAATAAGTGCAGTCTATGACCTTTAAACCGTTCGCCAGTCAAACCGCGACGCTAACCTGCGCCAGGCGGTCTTTAATGACTCTTGACGGAAGGCTTGTCGAGGAGTTTGACGGTTAACCTTAGCACCTGCGATGTCCCCAAACGAAAGAAGTGATGGGAAGAACAGAGTGGTAGAAAGGGTATATTCTTTACAGAATAAATGAAAGAATAGGCAGCAGGAAATTGGTTGTGAGATGATTACACAATCGCAAGCCAGGGGGCGTTTTCTGAAGTCCTATCTGCTCGGTAGTCGTCAAATGAGGTCCTGTGTGAGTCAGCCTGTGATTGGTTGTTCCAGAGGCCAGAAGCAGCAAGCGTTCCAAAAATGCGCTTCGACTTGAGCTAGTCGTGACAAGCGTTCACAAATGCATTTGTTGTGGAGCTAGTCACTACAGGCTTCCGTCAAATTATTAATGGCTTATTCTGAATGGCAAGATGGATTGGCCAGAATATTGACCTCAATTCTCGCTGGTGAATGCAATCAAACCTGTTTGACCAAATATTGATCTGTTTAACGCTTTTTCATAGTGTACTTTACTTTGTTTATTTTCTCCACACTTAAACCGACTTTTAACTCTTGCAATATTTCCTTTCCCTCAACGGACTCCTTAATCCAGCTCTCCTGCCATGGCTTCCTCTGTGGTTCCCCCAAAGCTTCTCTTTCCGAAGCTCTATGCAACGGCACAGGCGGTAGAAACGGGGCTTTCGCTGAAGAATGTGGCGCGCAACCCGCCAGCCTTTTAGAACATTACTTCAAAAACATTGAGGATCCTCGGGTATGTTTACTACCTGTTCTCTGTAATTTCCTGTTTGCAACAATGATCTAAGTAAGGTAGCCTCGTTCCTGTCTTCTTTTTCTTCTTCATTTAATCATTTTTGTAACTAAAGCCTCATTTTATTGGCATTTTAGAAAGTCAGAAAACGGGACAATATTTGTGCTAGGTGTTGACTTGAAAATTATGCTACAATTAAGTTCACTGTTATCGGAACTGATTCTGGGCCACGCACTCCCTAAATGACTGATTTCCCTGCTCTGACAGTCTCAGCACGGAGTATGGGAATGGCAGGTCATTGTGTTTTTTGATTGACTACACCACTTGGGGTTGCGTATGACTGGCTTACGACGGCTAATAAGCCAGAAATGGTTATTTCGGTCGATGTTGTCTTTGCCGGCAATACTATTTACCCAAAATAATAGCCGCTGTACGGCTGCCGTCACGGCCCAAAAAAGGGGCCCATGGGACGAGTGAGTTCCGTTAGCAATAGCTGAACGTTTATGAACGACTGTCAATATTCCCGATCCAAACTGGCAAGACTACAAGCCCGTTACTCACGGGTTAGGGCGTTGGACTTCTGCCAACATGTCATGGATGCAAACCTCGGGTGATACACCAGCTGGAGTTGAGTATCAGTGGGGGATGACAGATAATAAGCCAGAAATGGCCATTCCAGTCTTCTTTACCTCTGCTGGCCACCTGAACTGTCCTCGCAGAATAAGCTCAACTCCCTGATCGCAGGAGCAGCGGGAACAACTTACTTGAATGTCGTCTCTGAGAGCGACTTTCTACAATGCAAATAAAATAAAACTTAAGTTGCAGAAGAGAATAAAGGAAGGACTAAAAGCCCGGTAGAAAACCGGAGTTAAGCTACCCAAATTCGATTAATGTGGCAAGAACGAAATTACACAGAACGGGGATTAAACTTACCCGAGGATCCTTAATGCCTGTAAAGAAATATTCTAAACTGCAAGAAGACCATGAGGCACATTTTTTAGTGTAAGCTCCACTGTTTTCGGTTTTGCTGCTGCATATACCGGCGGAACTAGAAGCTTTGGGGAGAGCCATGGAAGAAGCCATCGATGGAGCCACGGAGGAAGCTATGGGATTAGCCACGGTGAAATCCATGGACTTACTATTCTCTTGCTGAAGAGGAAATATTGCAAGATTTAAAAGTCAGCCTGTATACAGTTACAGGTGAACCAAAGTAAGTAAACTATTAAAAAGCAGTATATAGACAAATGTCTGCTCAGATAGGTTTGATTGGAAATACCGTTAAGAACTTAGTTTGATATTCTGGACAACCCATCTTGTTATTTAGATAAAGACATTCACTCGCACTTCGGACATCCTAAGTAGTAGAAACACGGGTTTAGCGTAAGTGGAAAGTTGATGACTACGGCTAAAAGATAGATTTTACCAACACAGGTGGTAAACATACAGGCATTTTTGAAGCAGGCCATGTCGTCTGAATTAGCATAAATACGGGTAAATCTTCGCATTTTTACAAGCTTAAACTTTGTTGCAGACCCATAACCAAAAATGTCGAAATCACGCTCCTCACGAAGACAGATTTACAGGAGAAAGGTTTCGCCGTCTCCTGCTTATGGTAGTCATCGCATCACACTCATTGGGTACCTATCCGGCCATCTCAAGAAGTATAGTTAAATGGAAGCAATTCTTTGCCACGCAACTATACTGCGAAATCAGGCTGTGGACCCTAAGGGTAGGGTTGGCCATTTGGAAAAAAAGTCTGAAAGCAAATTCGATTGGTGTGCACCATTCCTGAGTGAATATTTATCCGGTCTGTTTTGATGATGAGTGGCAAATGATGAGGTATTGATAATAGTTCTGTTAATCATTAACTGCATGAGTTATGGGTGGGGGACTGGAATATTACTTTTAAGGGTCACAGCCGACATTTCTATGAATTTTTTAGTCGAAGACAATCACTATTCTGGAATAACATCCCAAATGGCAATTTTCAAATGAGAAGTACTACAAGTAATATAAATTCTATACGGCAAAGATGTTATACCATACTCCCGGATAGGGGCTAGCTAAAAGACTAGGCGAGGGGTTCGTCTCCCTAGTGAGCCCCTCAACTTCCCCTATACAGTTTGTGGTATGTGACCTCCAGATAATAATCAGATGATCAGACAGAAGGCCGAAATTATGTGTCTAAATGACCACGTAGCCAGGGAAAGAATGGAGGCCTGGCAGAGAGGGACAGCTCTTTTAACATATGTGCGGCCTACCTAGACCTTCAAACAAAGCGCAGTGTCACTGCAATTCACAATCCAGCCACCCTGCGAGACAGATAATGATAAAGGCAGAAGGACATTGCGAACAAAGACAAGGGAGGCAAGGATAGCCATTCCTGACTTATAAGCCGTCGTCAGCCAAGAATATGGATAGTCATTGATGAACATTCAATGGCTGTTGACGGAGCGGAAGGAGTAAGTACCTTTTGCGATCGGTGATCGATCATCAAGGACTGCAAACAGCAGCTCTCATCTTTTATAAAATGGCATTAAGTAAATACGCAATAAAGTTGGTAATAAACATACCTTAACGGCGGCCTTCTTCTTCGAGAGGTCGATTTTCTTCAGCAGATCTGCAATCGATCGAGCAATTTCATCGGTTAGCGTTCGCGAGGCTGCCAACTTCTGTTCCTTTACTGCGGCCTCCTTCTTCGAGAGTTCGAGTTTCTCCTGCAGATCTGCAACCACTCGAGTAAGTTCATCCTTTTGCGTTCGTGAGGCTGCCAACTCTTGTTTCTTGACGGCGGCCTCCTTCTTCGAGAGCCCCAATTTCTCCGGCAGATCTGCAACCTTTCGACTTATTTCATCATTTTGCGTACGCAAGACTGTCAACTTCTGTTCTCTTATGGCAGCCTCCTTCTTCGAGAACTCGAGTTTCCCCTGCAGATCTGCAACCTCTCGAGTAAGTTCATCGTTTTGCGTACGCGAGACTGCCAACTCCTGTTTTCTTATGGCAGCCTCCTTCTTTCAGAGCTCGATTTTCTTCAGCAGATCTGCGACCGATCGAGTAAGTTCATCGGTTAGCGTTCGCGAGCCTGCCAACGCCAGTTCCTATGCGGCGGCCTCCTTCTTCGAGATGTCGAGTTTCGCCTGCAGATCTGCAACTGACATTCGCAAGGTCTCCAACTCTAGTTCCTTCTCCTGCAGCCGCTTTTGCAACAGCTCCACCGAGTCAGCTGATGTGCTGACTGTCTCTTGTGGTGCTTGAAGTATCTGTTCAGGCCGATGGGCTCGAGATCGGGGGGCGGCGCGGCTATCCTTTGACGTCAATATTCGAATGACAGGCGGTGGTGCTTGGTTGGTGTCAGGTGTGGAGGTCGCCTTGGACGGCGCGTAGTCACCTGCTGATAATGTGCGTTTCCTGGAATACCAGCGGAAAGCAAGAGGTTTCTGAGCAAAGCACTAGAACTAGGGAATTTTTATGTGCAGTTCTGGGGTAGTAAAGTGGGTTCCCAAAATGTGTTGCCGACACAAACAAAGGGTTTTTTTGTTTTTATAGCCTAATCTCAGTATATTTTATTCACGTTAGATTGCCGATTTTTGAATTAGCAACTGCCTGACGCCTGCAAATGTGTGCTCTTTAAAAAAAGGACAAGTAAGTGCAGGTGACGATTATTGGCTCACATTCTGGCCAGCTATCGTTTTAAAGTAGCATGCCCTTTTCTCATGTTTTTTCACTGCCCTTATACAGTTAAATGTATAGTGGTAGATAGGCGCACACCGATCAGTAACAGGACACACTCATGTCGCTTGGTGCCTATGGGGCTTAATCTCAAGTCACGCCGCAAGGCGGCTAATGATGCAAGCAGAAGGACATTGCCGCACGCATCTGCATAGCGACTTGCAATATTTGATGCAGTGTAACCAACAAAAACAAGGGACCGACTGGAATGGCCATTTCTGATTTATTAGCTGTCAGCAGCTACCCTTACCCGATACCAGACGTTGATTACCCGAGATTCAAACGCACGACTCTTTAGTCATGGAGTTAGCAGTCTACCATAGAGGTGTGGGTCTGTTGATTTGTTGGTTGCGATCAAGAACATGATGACAGTAGGGTGCTCATCGATTATCTTAGGGAGCATGCTCCTCATGTCGTGTCTCGCAGATCACACGTGCCCTCGCAGGCAGTCACATAGCGAATCTAATGCATCTTTTATTACAAGTTTTATCATATAAAGCGTCCGGACGCAACTTCGAAATGGGTTGATTGCTGCTGTAATGCAGAATTTTCGCCGTGTTTGTCACTTAACGAAACAGTTTAGATATATTATTTTCATATTATTAAGCCAAAAAAAGAGAAAAAAGCCTGCTTCCAATCTCCCGGCCCAAAGGAACCTTATTTTCGTTAATTGGCATCTATTTGAGTAACAAGTATTAGAGGCTGTCGGATACAGCAGTTTTCGTGTGAACTTTTTATAATTTGTTCAAATTTTGAACAGCTCACTTTATTCTAACTTCATTCTCCGTATAAGAAATTTTGGATCAAGGAAGAGCGAATATTTTGGGAGTAACAGCCCTCTATACATTTTCAAACTTAACGCGGTCCGAAGTATTCATTAGACCAAAGAGGGGACAGCAGTATTCTACGATGGGTAGAACATACATGCGATACAGTTAAACTTTATTTCCAGCGGGTAAAAATTATGTGATATAAAACTACATATCTGTGCCGCCTTTGCAGCTATTAGATCCGCATCAGGCGACAATGCTAGTTCATTTGTGTAGCTAAGACATAAGTCTTTTATGGTGGATCGTTCTAAAAGTGGAGTATTTTGAAAGACTAGTGGATGAGGAAGCTTGGCGGGACCGAAACACATGAAACTACACTTGGATGGTGAGAATTCCATCTGCCAGGTAGCAGAGTGCAAGCAGGTCCGCGTTTATTTTATTAATACATATATTCGCTGTGTCTTTCGAAAATGAGTATATGCATTTGAGGTCGTCTGCGTAAATGAGATTATGTATGCAGCCTTAGCATATCCACTACCTTGTTTTTGCTGGTTCTCTGCACCCAAACCGACTTAACTCGAAAGTGCAGTTGAACAATCTTCTTCTCGGTTTTGAGCGTGTTGTTTGATGGGTGCGTTGTTTAGCGCAGTATCAAGGGGATTTGAGGTGGAAGGAACCAATTTGGCGGCCCAAATTGACGGTGCTGTTCACTTTCCGCAGTTGATACTCTGCCTCGGAATTCTGCAGTTACTCTCCCCTGCAGTTACCCCTCTGGCAAAGGCGACTCCAAAATGGTTTAACTTTCCTATTTAAAGTGACACATAATCAGAACATCCTTAGCAATAATATGTTAACAAATCAAAACGGTTCCCGTCCCACTAGAAACAACCAACATACAATTCATAACGCTAAAGCTAGGACGGACCAGCGATCAAATTTCTACACCATAAGATATGCGATCATATGGAATGCCCTACCCAACGATATTCGCAAAAGCCACAGTTTAGCCGAATTTAGAAGAAAGACCAAACAGTTATTATCAAATGACATGACGCATATATTTCTGAACAAAATAGGACACTTTGCTAACCAGTTCTTTGATGTCCAATTCGGACCAAAAGGGATCTAACGGTCCAGGAGAGCTCCCGAACATTTTGGAGAAAACTGGCAAATGCTGGAAGCTTTCCAGTCGACGGTTTCCAACGCTGATAAAATCAAAGCTTAAGCAAAATTGTGCATTGCCTCCTTTTCCAATCCTTAAATAAAAATAAAGAACAAAAACTAAGAACAATTTATCTATTCCAATATTCCTCTACTAATATCTAAATGTTTCTAAAAAATTATTATGAAAGAAAATAATTTTCTCTTCAACTATACTAAAATAGATATTGTTTCCATTTATATTGTATCAGAAGTATAAATACTAATGATGTAAATCTCAATCTCACTTAGATATTCGACAAACGAAAGGCCAAATGTCTTCTGCCGATGCACTTGAATGACGATGGTGCTTCGCAGCTGCC
>JAYGXS010001087.1:0-16317 GCA_036362985.1 Ligula intestinalis
ACCTACCTCTGTGAGAATTCCTTCAAATATATTTGTCCACAGCTATTTAATTTTATCGTTGCCTAGAAACTATTGTCCGATGAGGTCATAATGGCGAACTCGACAAATGTATTTAAACGCAAACTGGATGTATATTTAACAGATACCATGCAAATGCCAGGAAAACACTGCTATCAGACACTTACGGTTCGGTCACACATACAGATAAAAATAAACTACATGAGTGAATGTCACTCAAATGTTTATTAATATAATTAATGTTGAATACTGTTTTTAACTTGCCAACTATGCTGACGTTTATTTAAAATAAACCAAAAACCATTCTTTTCGACATGTGAGTGATTGATTATTTGTTGAGACAAAAGCTTCTTATACAGGTTAGAATAATACAAATTTCTATAGCACGCCTGTTTGTGTGTGAGTTGACTCTCATCCGCTATCATCAACCTAGTCCAACCGCTTGTACAGGAGTCACCAATAACCATGAAACTTTCATGATGAAATTTAACTCAGCATTGTAGCGCATTTTGATTCATTTAGTTTAGTGAATTCTGCGAAAGCCTATGGTATGTTTATTTTGGGGAAATTGGGAATAGTCCAAGATCGAAGCCATTTCCTATGCTATTACGTAATAGAGAACCAAAATGCACATTAATATTGATTTAAATATGAAGGAACTTCAAAATACGTAAAATAGATAAAGTAGATATCCCTTCCAGAACTGAAAAAGTTTGTCAAAAATTGGTCAGATTCAAGTGAAGCCAAGTAAAAGGAATCAAAATGTTATGCAGTAGCATAGAATATTTTTTATTTTAAAATTATGTAAATCTATCCTGTGAGGTTTTTTTGCACAAATTGCAGTAACATTAGTGTGTTTATTTTAAAAGTTCAAATAATGCACAAATGCCCTTGCGCAAAAGTATAATGTCGAATATGATAACGCAAATTTAAGGCAAAGAAGGCCTTATTGAATGTAAGACGCTTAAAATATAGTTTTTTGTGTACTTTACGTTCACCTTTTTCGTCATTTAGAAACGAAGCAGACAGAAGTGTAAACATTTTTGCAAACAATAGCAATGTATATGGCCAGTTTTTTTTAAATTTGAAGGATGTTATCAGACAGTGGAACTTATCCAATTATGCGAAATGTAATGCATTATAAAGAAAAGGGAAAATACCTTCATCTCCAGTCAAACTAAATGGCTTTTCTTCAGGATTTTTAACGAAATCCTCAAAATTCTCAAATTTCATTGTGACATTACGTTGGAAAATGTTTGTATACGCAGAAACTTGTCAGCCAAAAATCTTATCAAAGCACTTTCTAAGAGGTTACATTTCATGGAAAGTTTTTTTAAGTAATCTTAGAACTGGTAGTTTCACAACTTCGCTGCGGACATGATTCACTTTCAACAATGTGGTTTGCTGTTTTGAAGAATTTTTTCATGCCAACAACGTTGCTATGTTCATCAAAACTTATATCGGAAAACACTTACTTTCGGTAAAAGTTCTAAATATATACCTTATATTAAAGGTTTTGATATAACCGTCGAACAGATATGCAATTAATAAATTTATCGTAACGAATTATCTGCTTCAGGATACACTTACCTTGTTTTTGATTGTTCTTTTTGTGAGCTAATTGGAACCCCAATTATGTATGTTACTCGCTTACTTTTAGTAACAATGGTATTAAATGGTATTTACAGACAAACCAAGAGCACATTCACGAAGGCTTTTCCTTTCTCATTGGACGTCATTGCCGAAGACAGTGAAAACAAGGAAAATGATGATATACTTTTTTCGACAACATTCAAGAATGCATATTCAGTAACGGTAAAATTTACAGAATATGTTGACTAAAAAAATGTTCTTTCTATATTTTAAAAGTAGTTGCTTCAAGAACATCGAAAAAATAATATTTCTCTTTAAAACCACTTATTACTTCCTTTAGTTCTTTGAAGTACTTAATATGCTTAAGGCAGTTCATTATTATTACCAAGTTTTCCTTAATGCATTCGCATTGGTATTAGAGAAATGGTCTAAGTTATGAAAGTTGAGTGGTCTTTGGCAACTACTGTATATGTAACGAAGGATCCAGTTTGCGGTTTTTGAAATGATGTAGCATAAGGGCATACACCTTTGTACATTGTGAGAGAATGCTCACTTGGTAATATTTTTTCTGTGCATTATTTTTGTATAAAAGTACAATAATGATTTTTAAGCTTGACAAACAAAATATATAAATGCTTACGATACATTGCCGCAACTGTGATCTTTAAAAATTGTATGTAATCCCGTTCATTCAAGTCATATTTGTGAGTTATTAAAATTCTTTGCAAAACATAAATGAACATCAAAATTAAAGTGGAAACGAACTTTGCCAAAAAAACAACAAAATTTATCTAGGCAAACCTATCTTATTCAAGAACTGTTTACTTACATACAAAAGTACTTGGATATCTGTAAGATTTCACGACAAAGTAAGATAAGAAAGGTCATTCGACCTTTTGACTGGCTGAAAGTATATCAAAACAGTGCAATGTCTGCTTATACTGCACGCGCTGTGTTTCTCATTTGCGCTATACTTACACTTACGGTGAACAAAATTCAATTTCGGATGCAGGATTTTCATTTAGTTAACATTTAGCCCTGCTCACCTGCCTGGTGAATCATACCTTACTGCCGTTTGGAAATAAAAACATCAGCTCTTACAACTGATTAAATTTTTCGGTTTCCCCTGACTTTCATTCAAACATGGTCGCGTTTGGCCAATCCATAACAGATGTTTGTTGCTATTCACTGCTTTAATTAATGACCTTTTCTAATATAAAACAAAAAAGTCAGTCGTTGTGTTCTTTCTTTTTAAATACCATGAACAGCTTCCTGTATATCCAGTTATCTGTAAGTGTGCACAATTTCTGCTTGACTTAATTTGATACGCAAGATCAGTCATGCAGAAAAAATAGCTTGTTCTCTTCTAAATTGACCTCCGTAAAGTGATGGACATCTATAATGGAACAATTGATGGACAAGTGTGTCCTCTAACGTATCGGTGTACCCAAATCTGCCACTGGATATCATCGATCAAATACCAGCAAGACAAGATGCTCGTAGCTCAATGGTAAGGGTGTTTGACTCTGATCAGAGAGGTCGCAATTTTGAGGTCCGGGCTATGGGGATAACTAGCTTACGACGGCTAAAAATCCAGAGATGGCCATCCTAGTTTCTCTTGTATTTGTCGGCAATGCACTTTTGCCTAGATCATTAGTCAAAGCCAATGATAAACACGCAAAATATTTCAGAAGCCATTTTTTACAGTGCATACGCTTTGCTAGCGGTCAGAATGAAGCACGTTAAAAAGGCGGCTTTGTAACTAGAATAATTTCAGAAAAGGCTAAACGCTCATCTGTATTGCACGCCTACGCAGTGCTCATTAGCAAAAGAGTATCAACTTATCGTAAACATCGACATCTTGCATGAGTTTTCAGCCAAATCTGTGTATGCGTCATTTTTAAAGACAGATCATTTGAGAAAATAGAAATTTTATTGAAAATATTACGCTGTTAAAGGCATCCTTTGCACGGTTGGTTTGCGCTCAATCAGGCGTGTAAACTTGCATAAATGCCTTAATATCAGGCCAAAAGGAAACCATCTACACATTTTCTAGCTCTGTTTATCAATAAAGCGGAAGTAAAATCTGTGCCATACTAAGAATTTATTCCTTCAGGCAAAACTCATCCCAAGGTGGAATTTGTTTTCTTAATCGTCAGGAATCAGGCAACTGCGTCGTCGGCTTTCCGACAATCATTAAGACGTCAGCATCTGTATGCCCATATGTGCTCCGAAAACGTAAACCTCGACAGATGTTCAAACAAAACGCAAACACTTACTGTGCAAACTGGAGTAAAGTTTATATTTTTATATTCAGTTTCCCTCAGGAGCAATGACGTCTTCGGTAAAGGTTTCGTCAATATTCCATTAGATTCTAGTATGTTAAGAAACAGAGAGGATAAGCCGGCGTAACGAAAGTAAAAAAACAGTATGCTGCGAAAAATCACGAATGCCTTATCCTCAAAAGGTTTTGAGAATTCCGCATAAATTCCCATTTTACGATTGAGAATTCATTTTAACAAACATATGTTTTCGGCAATTCATCATCCGGCCAGTTCAATGCAAGGTAAGAAATGGTCAGCTATATGAAATGTAGTTATTAAATTTTTCTCGGGGTAGGGGGAGGGTGGGTGGAGGTAGGGGTGGGGGTTTTATTCGTCATTGTGGGGTTCGCTGGTCTCACGCATGTGGGTTCTAGCCTATTGGTGGCGTTGGGTCCGGTAAGGACATCTGTTCTGGCAACACGGTTTTCACTGGGGTAGTTGGCCAGGGTAAGCAGACTACAGCTACCGGCTTCTTTTGACAGCAGAGTGCGGGGTTTCTTAAGTGGATTGCCACTCATTCGGTTGTGGCGAGCACCTGTTTGCGCAGGCCTTTAGAATAGTGTGTAAGAGCCTGGTATATGACTTAAAAGGTCACTCTACGTCTAGATGGTTTGTATCGATAAAGTGGGCGATAATTGCACTTGAGATCGATCGATTTTCTTGCATGCGTACACAGGCTGGTATATGCTCGCGCATCATCTTTTCCAGACGTTGTGTTTTTTGGCCAATTTAGCCCGTTTCACAGGTGCGTGTGAATAAATAAATGAACCTGGATGTAGCCCGCAACGGAAGTCGGTCTTAAGCCCCTTATCCATTAATAATTTGGGGGTGTTGGTGAAGAAACCGCCAAGACTACGAACCTAATGGTCAGCATGTTTGAACTCTGATGAAAAACATCGGAAAATCGAAAGTTTGGATAGGACTGTCCGACGACGGCTACTGTGTTAGAAACAGACATTTCGGTTTCCCTAAGTAAGCAAATAGTACAGTGTTTATGAACCTGCAGGGATTCAAACTGTATAAGTTTCTAGAAAGAAATGATAACTCGGAATATTGAATGCTGTTGCTATAATAGGGTAAGGAGTAGATGGAGCCGGAAGACTTATTTACTTATTGAAAATTTACACTTTGAAATAGTAACGCGGAACACACTCTCAGAAACGTTGGAATGACTGAGCAAATTTTCAATGCAAATAAAGATTGCATTTCTACTATTAAACTCGAATATTTAAGCTTGCAATAGGTCCATCATATAAAGTGTTCAGCTTCGGCAAAAAATATCAGCTTTTGAAAATAACTTGTGAATGCATAGCAGATAATAACCTAGGCTTATATTTTGACCACCGAATTCGAGGATGTCTACTGGGTGCAAAACAACACAATGGCACATAAAGGGTGAAGGTGCGCCTCTTTCGTTTAAGCTGTAGTAAATTTGCGTTGCATCTCCCTTGCAATCTCGCATCCACAATCCCCTCGGACCACTGTCATGACTAAGTGAAGAAGACACAAGAGAGGTCGCTGGCAACTGACTTGGTTTGAATCTTACGTAAGCGCATACCAGGCCATATCCTGGTATTTCACGCAGGGAAAGCCCAAAAAAGAGTCTCCGGAAGGATATTTCCGCCGCGGAATCCAGAACTTGGTGTTTTTCATTAACTTTGGGCATATACCCCGAGGGTTTATCAGGTCTTGACTGTTAACGCGTATTAGGGTTATACTATTAGTTGGAGGAGTAGAAAGAGATTGGGAAGAAGTTGAAGACAAAGTGATGTTTGAGCCTGCGTAAGGAAGTTGAATGCAGCGAAGTACGCTATCCGTGGCAAGGCACGGGGCTTCACTGATGGCTTCAACTGGCGCAGTGGTACCATGCAACGACAGTTTATCCGAGAGCTGTTTACTCTAAGTAAAAGTGCTTCCTGTACGAGATATCGTGTAGTCCATTATGAATTATTCGCTGCTCGGCACAGAAAGGTGGTCTATGCCACAGAATCCTAGTTCAATTCTTTTTATTTAGAGTAAGTGATTATACTTTGCACTAAACTAGTTGAATTTTATCACATTTTATCACATAAAAACGCACGTGGTATGTGGTAGGACCCTGACCCTTGTGGCTGTGACGTGCACTCACCAAATATCTGTGAAACACGCATTTAAAATATAAGAAAATGCCTCTGCTGTTGATATGATATACCAACTAAGCTCTATAAATAAATATGCCGTAGGAAAACAATTTTGTTTTCGTTAATTAATTTGTTTGAAAACTTAGAACACATTATTTAAACTGCCTTAACGGAGGTAAATCAGCTTTCATCTGCTTAGCTGCGGTAGTTTCCCACTTCACACCACCTAGCAAATTCTGCGCAATTCTTATCCACATGATATTGGTGATTGGACGTGCTCATATTTTATTTAACGCAGGGTTTTTATCGTGACGTTTCATACGAAGGCTTCCTTAGTATGTCGCACGAGGGAGGTGAGAAGTGACTGCTTCGTTTTGTCTATTAGTGATTCTCTTTTAGCCGCGTATCTCCTACATCTCAGATTTTTCCACGCCACGAAAATATAGTTAGGTAACTGTGTCTATCAGTCAGTAAGACGTCAGCCCAGCAATCAAAACGAAAACTGAGAGGGCTACTGTCGGTTCACTGATAACATCGAGGGTCCTCACGATGCTAAGCTGGGGGATGTATTGGTAAAGTAGACGTAAACTAACTTACCGATCCATCTAAAATATGTCAACAACGTTTACGCCAGAAGAAGTTAGTATGCTGTCATTTTCTAATCAGTAAAATTCTTGGTTAAGAGGAAAAAGGTTGTCTTAGCGTAAAAATGCAGTGGAATTTGCAAAAATAGAAAGCGATCTTAAAAAAATATTTTTGATCGCCGGGGTTTCTGGCACAAAACTTCAATTATTGAATGCCCTTCCAATATGTCAACATCGTTTACGCAAGAAGAAGTGAGTATGCTGTCATTTCCTAATCAGTAAAATTCTGGGTAAAAGAGGAAAAAGACTGCCTAGAATAAAAATGCAAAAATAGAAAGCGATTTAAAAAAATATTTCCGTTCGCCGGCGTTTTCGTCAAAACATCAATTATTGAATGCCCTTCTTGTTAAATTTCCTCAGAAAGTTCTGCAATCATCGCGGCTGAAGTAGTAGACGAAACGCCAAGGATAGGCATTGAAAAGCTTAACGGTGTTTTAATTTTAATATCATTGTAGGATGTTGAGAGCAATATAGTTTAACAATCTGATGCAATCCATAAATTGTCTTACCTAAAAAATTACCACCAATGTGTATCAGTAAAATAAAACATTAACTATGAACCTAGAAGTCTGCTTAATAATCAAATGCCATTTAACAATAAAAACAAGGCAGTAAGGGGGAAGAGTAGAGATGATCGCAGGGTTCAAAGCAAGGCATATGAAACTGAAGGACAATGGACACAGACTCTGGTAGAATAAGAAACAACCAGCGTAGATCCTAAGAGCATTCCCCGGCCAACGAATTCAAGCTTGTATATATGCAGACTGGACGCAGGCTGTTGCGTCATTGATACTTTCATGAACAGGAAATCACTGTCAGTATCTTACCTTTTATCGTGAACTTTCGACCGAGTTTCTCTGAGAGCTTAGATTGTCTTTCTTATGAAATTTGAGGATGGACATTTATGAAAGTGGTTTATTGATTTGCTATGAGGCGATCAATGCTATTTAAGAAACAGCAATTCAATTCATTAGCCCATTTTTAAAGGTGAACGATTTTCCTACGCTATTAAAAGCTGCAGACTGAAGCCTAATGCTTACACTTAGTTTTTTTTAGGTAAATAAACCTTAGCCCGAAAAGGTTCATCTCTATCATTTCCGAAAATGGAACCTATGCTTTTCCAACATGTACACCAAGTAAATGAAGGTTAGATTAATGAAGGCGTATACTGCAGGGTGCCCCACGAAAAACCCCTAAATTTATGATAATGTTTATACTGTTATAAAAATAAAAATTATTGATTACAATTATAACTAACAACTTTATTGTGTAATTAGCAAACTGTTACCTAATAACAAGTTACAGATACCGCTAAAAATGCTGACCATTAAATGCAGAACAGCGACATAAGCGATATATCTAGCTCTGAGCTGCTCGACGATTGACATCAAGAGGGATGTTGTTCCATGTGTCCATCAACACATGTTTTATTGACTAAATATCAGTGATTCCTATTCTTCGTCTTTGAACCTCCTGTAAAAGTACCCTCCAAATGCAAAGTCCATTACATTCAGGTCAGGGCTCTTGGATGGCCATTGCTGGGGTGTGATGAAATCTGGAGTGTTGACTCGGAGCAAGGCGACAGTGTCATTGGCAGTGTGTGGCTTTGCACCATCTTGCTGCCACGTCCAGGGTTCTCCCTGCATTACTTCATCAATATCTGTAAACATCTGCGGACACATCTTCTCTCTGTAAACAACTTGATTTACAGTTTTTTCGTTCTCCGACTCGGTGCAACACCTTCCTGCCCAGCAGCATCTCCTTCAATAAAATAGAGGTCTGTTTTGCCTTGCCAGGAAACAGCACCATAGCACATGATAGATTTTGCTGCTTGTCTATCTCCACCAGCAAATCTTCATCAGGAATATCAGTTTTGACTTCCACTGCACGACATATGCGTTCATTTTGCCTATTCAGTGGTGCAGACAAGCAGAATGATGATTCATCTGAGAACCACACTTGTTTCCATTTTTCTCCTTCACCGAAGCGCTGAAGCATGGCATCACACTTTGTCTTTCGAGCTTGCTGGTGTGCTTCAGTTAAAACATGGCATTGAATACGTCGAAAACATTTTAAATTGGATTTTGCAATTTTTCTGTGCACATATCCTTTTGACAATCCCAGTTTTTTACAAATTTCACGTTGACTTGAATGTCTTCTGTGATGATTTGGTGGAGTTACGGCAAGTTCCAAGACTGCTCGCCTTGTTGGGGAATCGTGCCTGCAAGAAGTGCCACTACCAGGCTTACGCATTTTTGCTACAGGTGATCCACCTTGTTTGAATCCAGCCGCAAAACCTCTAAACTGGTCAGTTGTAATGGCACCAAAAAATTTAGGCAAAATGTTCCGACATTTCTGCAACCCCCATGTTGGATGTTCTTTCCGGAATAGGACGATGACCTCGCGCTGGAAATTGCTTAGCTGTGGCATGGGTCTACACGTCTTTCCAGAATATTCCTGGCATATGGTGCGCAGGTGGGCATTTTAGAACCTTCTCCTCTGCGACCACCACCCACGTTGTGTGGGTGCTCCTCACCACTCAGCGGAACATGGCGTGGGCGTCATGAATGCAGGTGCGAACTAACGGGGGCGGCTTCACTTTGGATGTGGCCCAGGTGTTCTGTTTTCTCCGCCATCGATTGTGACGGCATGGGCGGTCCGGCCACCGTAACAATCACAAACTAAGGGGTTTTTTGTGGGGCACCCTGTATTTAAACAAAAATTAACTAAGAAAAGGTTTTTGTATTTCCTGCCATACAATTAAGTTTCACATTTGAGCAGCTGTATTTGCCTTACCATGCGGAAAAACTGACCACACTTCAGCATATATATAGGAAAATGCCCTTGTTGCTGTATCATGAAAAAGCAGAAACATCGGTGAAACACGTTTCTGAGCTTTAAGCTAGTATCTATACATAGGTACGGTAAAACGTCATTATCATGTAGAATTCACAATGCTTGTTTTGCTAGCAGTTTGTAGAATGGGTACTTCCATTGTTTTTCCAAGGTTTTGTAGATTTTTGTCTTTACAATTCATGTCCCGCTCCCTGCTTCCATGTCATGGACCTAATATTTTCCAAAATTATTCCCTTGATTATTTTAAGGGAGTCATTTACCAGAAGCTACATGGAGAATGTTGGGTGATGTCATGAGGATTTGAAACCCTCGTTGCCGTGTCATACAGCGGCTGAAACATTTCAGCTGCTATTCTTACCCTGTAAATTTTTCGAAGTCAGTCTTTCATGCACATATACATTACGCGCCGCAATTCGCGCAACACGCGAACATATGCAAAAGTTTGATGCTATTTCGCTTCAGCGCACTGACTCAGGTTGTGATACTGATTATCATTAAGCTTATTTTGAACTAATTTCAGTCGTAATAAAATGTCTTCTTTCTACCGTGCTTATTTTTGATAGCTTACAGTACGTATATACTGCAGAAACTAATTATTTTTATTAACTGCGTTTTTATCATTGATTGTGACTGCCTTTATAAATGAAAAAAGCATTTTATGGAAAACATACACGAACCGATAACTTATTGTACGCGATTGGTAGAAAATTATGCGTTCTTAAATTTCATATTTAAAGAAAGGGTACCATGATGTTTTAAAATGCTTCTAAATTGCCGAATAATTATGAAAACATACTACCTGCTACACTAAAATGTAAGGTTTAAAACTGCGGAATGTGTACATCGAATTTTGAATGAGTACATCTTCACCTACGTTTTGAGAAAGAAGCTGCATAGTTTTCATAAAATGTGGAGCATTCTTGATGAAGTAGTATGTAATGTAACGTAATATGAGCGAGCACTTCACAATCGTATACAGCTCCTAATTATAAATGTTTCTTTAACAAACGGATACCGTTTTTTGAGTAACAGATTTAAAGAAGGAGTAATTTGCTACCAAACGGACACAAGTAATAACTTTTTCGTGCAACTTTTCTACAAAATATATTTGAATTTATAAAGGCAGTTAAAACGATGAATAAAACGCATATTATTTTGGTATTTACTATTTATAGTACATACATTTTGTTAGTGGTGAGAACGAAGCTCGTTAAAAAGCCTGCATCCTATCATGAGTTAACTAACTTCAAAATAGACAGCACGGTTATCAAGATGACAACCTGAGTCAATTCCGATTTTCGAAAGAGTATCAATCTTTCGCATATGTCGGCATGCTGCTCGAATTCTGGCACGTACTGGAATTTGACGGCAGGCACCAGTGCACTAACAACAACCCAACTGATAGTGGTGGTCATGATATATTCGTATTTACGCCTAAATCCCCCCATCCCACCTCGACACCTGTTACCGAAAGCAAACACGTGCACTTTAGCAATATGATACTCGTTTACAGATATGACGTTCCGTGTGAACTTTTGACTTAAACAGTTCACATGAAATTACTTACTCAATTAAGTAGAGTATTTGGCAAGGATCCGAAGCTTTCGCTTATTTCTTCTTGGTCCATTATATTTATATGAGGAAGGGATAAAAGGTAACATGCAGGCAAATATGTTCATAATTACAGGCAAATTAGTCACAGTGATAGTAAAAGAGGGCTGAAGGTTGATAGTATTTGGCTGGTTTCGAGACAGTGAGGGTTTGTTGAAAGGTGGAAAGCAGAAGAAGTGCGCAAAAGATGCAGGCAAGGTTCTTTTGCGTGCACAAAAAAAGTTAATTCAGCTGGATTGCAGTTGCTTCTGTTGTTGCTAGAAAATGCGGACCCACGGACTTTGGTTACTTTGGTGGGACATTATAAATTACCTTTAAGGCATTATTAAGGTTCACACGATGTTCAGAGTCAACTATGTGGGAAAAGATGGCGCTGTTGCTGCTTCTGACTGCACCCTTGCTTAGCCATGACGGTATGTGTTCGCGTATTCATTTTGATAAGCGCCGACTCGTGCGACAAATAGAACCGGTTCCGTACGATTCAGTAAATGAAAAGGTGAACATAGAAGGTGTCTCTGCTGGCAGCCTTTCCTTACTTTCGCCATGCAGGACAACACTGGTTGAGAATATCACCAGCCCGTTCGCTGCTGCGAAGATTCCTGATGTGGCTTGCTTAAGGCGCCCGATTAGGAGTTCGTTTGCGGCGTCCCTTTGAAAGAAGACCGTGAAAAATAGTGTCTTCCTTTCCACAGTTGGTGCTGTAGGTTTTCTTTCTTTGTCCATCATATACTTTACGATGTATATGTCCGGCTTTCCGGTCAATCGAAGCAGGTTCTGGGTATTCTGGAGCTTCATTTCAAAAGTGTCTGCCAAACATAACATACTGTCTCTTTGTGTAAAGAAGCTGACTATATTACGCTTGTGTTTGATAGGTAGAAAACTGTTATAGTTTGTATGCTGCCCAGACCATGTTTCCTTTGGAGTAGCGCTCCAACTGACGCTACTGCCAGAACTTCGACCTAGGAGGACATCTAAGATAAGAAGCCAACCTGCCCTCTTCACCTCTAGGGGGAGCCTAATGAAGAGGTATGTTTGATTAACAAAATTAAGAAGCGCATTTATATTGGGTCCTGCCAAGGAGATGGAGCAGATGTCATTGGCTTTAGCTCATAGATCAGCTCCTTAATTTGAGATTTTCTACTTTTCTCATTTTAATATTAGCCAAGAAAGGCCTCTTGGCAGAAATAGGCTGCAAATGTTATGTGAATTTTGGTAAAATATCCTTCAGTGCATCAGATGGTATTCCTACTGTTTTTCTCCTTTGTCACTAAGAAGTCGCAGATGTAGTGGACTGGCTCTATGGCCGGATGTTTGTAAACAGCGATAAAACGACTAGTAGAAGCATAATCGTGTCGTTGTCTTCGCCCTCTCGCCTCCCCTAGACAGTCTGCTTCGAGTCCTCTCCGACTAACCATCCATCCCTTATCGACCGTTTCCCCCGACTACCGCGACTCGCTTGTACGAAAAGGCGAAACATATTGTTTGCTTGTTTAACTTAAACCGCTTCTTATATCAATGTTTAGAGCTTACGGGAATTTATCTAAACTATATGTTGACTTGCAAAGTTCTCGATTGAATTTTCTAATAGGAATATTTGAAACTTTAAAAGTTGAAACAGTTCAAACGTATTTGTTATGGTTAGGTGTTTATGTATCCTGTGACACATTACGCATTGGAGAAAAGAAAGTTAAACTCAAACGTGCATGATATGGGAAAATTGGTTATTTCCTAATTATAAAAAGGTTTCACGTAAATTATTTACGCAGGCACGTGTACACATGGAGCCTAGAGCACCTACAACGTTTTGGCCAATGCACTTCATTCGGTCCCCAAGCTTTCTCCTTACCATTTCTGGTTTACACTCGATTATCAAAATGTTAGTTTTACGTCGAACATTTGATGCGAGCATAATGCTTGCACACAAAAGGAATGCACACATCTGTTTGTTGACCGCTTGAAAATATTACGCATTCAACCCACAGAGGCAGATGGCACGCGTCCCAAATATTGACATCACACTTTGGCCTCTGCTTATTGGTTCTAAATATAATGCGTTGCACAAAATTGCAAATTAATATCACATGAACTATAAAAGCTGATGTGTCAAGATTGGGGTATCAAGCCGGAAAGTCTAGGAGACTCATTGATGAGCCATACTTTCACAACATGGCAAGCAGTGTCAGGCAAAACATGTTTCATGACTTTTAACTATAAGCTGTGCTGCGGATATGCGATTAATGTAACATGCTATACTTTCATCTGTCTGTCTGCGAAGACTCCATAGTTTTTCCTAAATGGTTAATTGCAAACGGTCCAAATATTACAGTAGCTGCCAAAGACCACGCGAAATCTATGATGAAATTTGACTGGGTACTTAAGCGTATATTTAGAAACACTATTTTGATTCATTCAGTTTATTGAATTCTGTGAAAGCCTTTTAGTTAGTTTAATCTTCATTGTAGTTACGTTTATTAAGATAAATGGTCATTGATTTTAGAAAAATTAGGTGAAGCTCATATCGAAAGTATATTATATGCTATTACGAAAGAGAGAACCAAATAGCACGTAAATGTTGATAATAGTATGAAGGAACGCCAAAATAAGTAAAGTAGGCATAAAAAATCCCTTCCTGAACTACAAAATTTTGTCGAAAATAGTTTAGATTTAAGTGAAGCCATGTTAAACGAATCACATTTATTTGCAAAAAACATTGTAGATTTGTATTTTAGAAATTAGGTTTAGCTATCCTGTGAAATAATTTTGCAGAAAATGCAGTAACAGAACTGTTTGCTTTAATGCATACTTTTTGCTCGTTTGTCATTGCACAAAAATAAAATATCGAACATGCTAATGCGAATTAAAGATAAAGAAGGTCTTATTTAATGTAAGTCGTGTAGAAATATATTTTTTCGTGTGCGCTTCGTTCACCTTTTGCATTATTTAGAAACGGAACATGCAGAAGAATAAGATGCATTTCAAAAAATGACACTGTTTTTGGCGATTTTTTGAATTCTAAATTAATTCACTTATGCGAAAAATAATCGATGACAAAGAGAAAACAAAGTGTTTTTTTCATCTTAAATCAAACTGAATCGTTTGTCTTCAGAAAGCCTTTGAGAATTTCTCAAAATTCTCAAATTTGATCGTAATATTACGTTCGAAAACGTTAATATACGCAGAATTTCGTCAGCCAAATATCTAATCAAAGCACTTCGTAAGAGATAACCTTTTATGGAAAGTTTTTTTATCTTAGGAAAAGAAGTTTTACAACTCCAGTGTGGACAAGATTTACCCTTGACAATGTGGTTTGCTGTTTTGAGGCACTTCTGCATATCATAAACGTTGCCATATTCTTTAAAATTAATAAAGGAAAACACTTCATTTAGGTTAATGTTTTTATATCTATCCGACTAAAATTGTTGATCACACACTTTTGATGGCATTTAATCAATACTTATCAAGTAAGAGAAAAGTTTACGGAATATATTGACTTAAGAAAAATTCTTTCAAAAAATAGAAAGTGGTTGCTTCAAGTTCTAAATTTAACACAATGTCTACATTTTTTGTTCTAATTTATACATCTTTTTTACGTCTCGAGAACCACGGGATTATAGAGATAAGTTTATTTTTCTTTATAAAAACATAGAAATTCCAATAGATCTTTTAAATGCTTAATATGTCTGTTCATTATAATTTCTAAATCTTCCTTAATGCAGTCACATCGAGCAATACAGTAATGGTCAAACATATACAAACCTCTGAAAATTGCATGTTCTTTGGTGACTACTGTGCATCCGATTTCCGTCTGTGTCTAAGAACCATGAATATAGTAATCTGTACTTAGTTCAAATAGTGGTGGACTAAAACCAAATGCCTGAAAGATTTTAGACTTATTTTATGGTTAAATAACTATCTGGCACCTAATTTTTAAAAGTTATTCTGCAAGTTATTTACGCAGGTACATTAACACGTGCAACCGTTAGCAGCCACAATCTTTTGGCCAACGCACTCCATGTGCTTCCAATGTGGGCTGCCTTGTAAATCAGATTACTGTGAAATGCACTTGCGCTCCGGCGTTCATAACTTTTCTCCTAAAAAGTCCGCCGTGAGTAGGGTTGACAGAAGCGGGGCTGATTAACACCCAATGCCCTCTTCCTTCATTCCATTAATTAACTCCTAAACCGCATCTAAAAGGTGAGCTCTGAAAAGAGAGTAAGAAGACGCAGTGGGAACATTGCGCCTTGACTAATGACCGGAGTTATTGCTCCATGTCAAACAGGCCGTAAGCTAACCGCTCCTGGTTAAGGACACAGCCCGCATGTTATTTATTTCTACCGGTTTAAACATAAGTCAGCCGCATGGCTGACTTGCGTAGGCGGGAGTTTGAGCAGCCACTTAGGCAAGCATGAGCCTGTCAATGATGCCTTGGCCCACAGGCCTTTGTGGCAAGGCATGACATAAACACATGTTTCATGAGGGAATGTTCAGCAGCAAATTAACGATAAAGCAGGACCTAGTGAGATTCATAAGCTCACAAATGATAAAAACAACGCAGGAGGCGTCTGGGAAACCAATATTTCATTTTATCGCCTTTAATTTTTGAAGCTCAGGTAAGGTCACGTTTATTATGAAACGTATAGGCTTATGTCTTTGAACTCACAATAAGTAGAGAGCAGTTATGAAATGCAGTAGGGCTGTTTAAAAGAGTTGCGAGCCAGTATCTAGAAATGAGAAGAAAAAGCAGAAAATAAACAAACAAACGCTGAGACATTGTTCGGTAATTCTAGAAGTTTGAATGTCATTTGAGGGAAGAAGATATCTGCGATGAAATCGTCTGCTGCTGAGAGCATCTGAAGCCTGTCAAGTGGGAAAGACTGAACACAGTGGATTGTGCACGATGAGGGCAGGAAAAGATGTCAATACGAAGCAGTCGAGATACCTGTAGAAGAAAAACAACAAACACAAGGCCGACGGAATTATTCGCTTCCTATTACGACAGCGTCTGTAAGCACAATTGTTTTATTACAGAGTGTTTTACAGGTTTCAGTCTAATAAGAATTTTGGCCGTTAGTTATTGATTGTGATTATATTGATTTACACCGTTAAGGTTAATCAATATCTAAGGAAATGAGAAAACTGAACTTTCAAAAT
>JAYGXS010001088.1:0-16309 GCA_036362985.1 Ligula intestinalis
AGCGGAGGCCACGGCCATTCGCCTGATGAAGCCGGTTTTGTGTGCGCAGAAGAACCTTCTTCAGGCCCCAAGCCTAGCAAGGCCAACGGCCGCAGAACTACCAGCATTTTCCACGCGTTCTTTCCCCCCTCCCTCTCCTAATTACCCTGTCACTACCCACTTTTTATCAACCCAAACCCCAAGCACCCATTCCCAAGACTAAGTTTATTAGAACGATAATTAATTGATTGCTTGTCACCCTGTGCCTTCCCCTTCCATATAAATGTAATAGCCCGAAGAGAATTGATCGAAAGTATACGTATGCTCGCCAACTGTCCTTCTGAATTATCGAATGGGAATTTTCGCAACGTTAACATATTAACTGCTAATACACCGTAAGCAAATTAAAAGTACTTTTTTAATTTTGTTTGAAAGACAAACGTCTTTAACAAGGTCATTAGAGACCTTCCAGTAGGGAAATTATATGGAACTTTCCCCGAATATAACCAAAATGTTGAAATGACTTCATAGAGTTTTTTTCGTATCGTAGTAATTATAAGATATATTTTATGCTTAATTGTTGCAATGTATTTTATCACATGAAATATTTTCTAAAATGCAAAATAAAAATAAACTAAATTAATAAATCCTCACCCCTTGGCGGTGTTATTTGAAGTCTTATCGCTTATACAAAGACTTTTCGCATAATATGTCTATGCCAGTTAAAGAAATATGCTTAAACTTAAAGGCGACATGAAATTTACAGCGCGGAGAAGAATACAGTGAATAAAATTTGAGAAGTTTATATCGATTATGGGTTCTTTGAATTTGTGCAGCACAGTAAATATATAAAATAGGTGAAAGCAGGATTACCTATGTATAAGGTAAGGTATCCCTCTGCGAAAAGATATTTTAATATGTATAGCCTCACCCACTGAAATCGTATCCCACACTAGAATTGTGGAACAACACCTTTGTTACTAATGCACCATAAGCAATTAAAAAGTACTTGTTATTTTTTTCAAAGGTAAATACTTTACACATATTCATTGGCAACGTAACCAACAGGGGTATAAAAAGTAAACGGGACCACGTATATAGCCAAATTCTTTTTAATTACCTCATACATTTTTTATCGTATCAAAGCAATTAGAAAATATAGATAATGCATAATTGTTACAACAAATGCGACCACATTAAATGTTTTCTAAACTGCAAAATGAAAATATGTAACAATGCTCACCTCGTGGCGACGAACTTTGAAGTCTTATCACTAAAATTGACAAATTTTTATGTAAAAAATCTTTGAGAATTACAAATTTGGGCTCTAATTTGACCTAAGGCTATTACTTACCCATAGACAGTAAGCATTTCATTGAGCAAACTGGAATAAAAATTGCATTACAATCCTTGGCGCACAAACAGACTCAAACATTTTTCATCATACGCGTTACACAGTAGCTTACTTTTTCCGTCTTTTGTAGAAACGTAGGAAGACCCATACAATGACGACGAGACATAGCAGAACACCTATTACGATGCCCACAATTTGACCTTCAGTTAATTTTACCGAAGCTATAATCCACGAGAAGAGGGTAAATTAAGAAATACTGCTGGAATATTGAGCCTATGATGATGTGTCGACTGACAATGTTGGCATGAATTTTAAACAAATGGACCAAAACAAGGATGCTGAGACACAAATGGAGTTTATAAATTGGCTAATTCTTCATAAGTTGTCTTTAATGGATAATTATGAAATTTAAATACAAAGCAAGTGTGAGGGTGAATATAAAGACCACTCTTCAAACATGAAAAACAAAAAGCTATTTAAGGCGTTTCCCATCGTCGGGCCGATCGGAGCGCAGCAGTGCGGCCTTAGTAAAAAATGGACAAAATCCGTTATAAACCTGGCATTTGTATCTGGATTTTTCCAGTAGGATTCCATGATGGGATCCCAGCCCACTCATCAGGTACCTACCACCGGCATTTTCTGTCGAGAAAATTAGTGACCATTTAAGTCAGAAGTACGATGAGAAAGAAGGCCAGCTTACAGCATGGAACATTACCTCAAGAATCGCTTCCCCTTCGATGGCGTCATATAGGAGCAAGTCCAGGGCACCTCAATGGGATCCTGTATGAACATGACTTAGGCGTACTAAGGTTCGACTCAAAGTTGACGGGGCACGCCGTCAACTTAAGTGCTGCTGAAATTGTAGGCTGAAGTGATGATTTTATATCGAAACAGATTAAAGAAGCCGGAATGTTGACTAACTGCTCAGTAAACGGTCACATTAATTTGCTTGTCCGTTACCTGCGTTAACAAAACATCTCAGTGACAGTCACAACTTGAAACACTCGGGCCGCTCAATATCTTTGCGGCTAACGTTTACAGGAGGGAAACAAGCTGGGGTACGACGTGGTCGGGCGCGATAAAACAGGTGTTCAACAGGACTGGCGGTGGCGTGGAACAATCAAAATCGCTCGTTATCTCCGCGGCCAAGAATCGAGGACGTGAAATAAAGAATCGCGATACAGGGCATACGAAGCATCACGGGCTGTCAATGGGGATACAGGCTTGAAACGTAGCACATCGTATCAACTTTCATTAACTGTCGTACAGTTTACTCAGGCACTTATTAGGTATAATAATTGGACCTCGATAAAAACGTAATCACAGACAGGACTTCGGAGTCGTCGCGATCGCAAGCAAACCTTTATCGAGGCAGGGCGCCGATGTGAGTCAACACATATCAGACTTAAACGCAGTCCTAGGGGAAATCGTGGAGATGGCAATCCAATGTCTTCAGGTTGGATTTGCATCTGGACGAACATGGCCACATAGTGATGTCTACTATGTAGAGCGACATGATCAATTAAATAGCACTGCACAGCTCTTCTGTCAATGTATTGTCAAATGTAGAGTTCATCTTTCAGTTTGTGGTAGTGAGCAGATTTAATCCAATCGCCAATGTGTGGGATGCACGGGATTGTCTTTAACTCATATCTTTTACCGTTCGATTTAAATCGTAAAGTCAGTGCCTGCATGCACATTATATACGCATGTTAAAGCATTATTTAGCCTTTTGTCTGTGGGAGTAGGTATAGCAGTACGCCTCTCAACTTGTGCTGCTAAGATATCAAGTAAAGTTGCAAATTTTTAGTATAATTCATGCATTTACTAAATGGTAGTTCAGCACATTGCACACAGGTCAGTGACCCAATTTCCTGAAATTTACTCCAAAAGGCGTCTTCTTGAAGTTACATGCAGTACGTGGGTCGAAGTGCCGAATTTTGTGGACACAGCAGAGCATACCTTACGTGTTGAGTCTGCCAACCGAAATACCATTTAGAATGCAGTCAAAAGGCAGAGACTGGCTAAGGCTATTCAAAAAAGGAAGTAGGGTAACATCCGGGAACCGTACGGAGCGCCTTCTATCTGCAGGCCTTAAAAACGTTGCCGTGCAGTGTTTTGGAGAAAACATATATTTTTATGAACTTGCATCAGAAGGTATGACTCTGACTTAACCAAGTTAGAATACTAAATTTTCCATCCTTACCCCTCATTACACTGACTATACAGGGCTGTCGATTCCTCAAAGAACTTCGGGATTGGACGATTCAATCGGATTACATCATAGACTCCTTCGATGTGACTTTTTTATTTACATCCGTACGACAAAATCTGGCGCAGGAAGTCTAACGCAAGAGACTTAAAGAAGCATATGATGAGGCTCGAATTCCACTCAAAATTCAAAACCTTATGAGGTTATAAAAAGTTTGCCAGGACACGTACTTCACTTTCGTTGTATAAACCTACAACCAGATCTAAGAAACTCCCATGGGCTCTCTGATCTCTGGCTTTGTAGCAGAAATGGTCCTACAAGAGCAAGAAAACACCGCCTTCGCCCAATGTTAGCCACGTATTTTGGCGCCATTACGTCAACAGCACCTTTATCATCATCATCACGAAAACATGCTGAAAAACTTCCAAAAATTGTTCAATAAAATCTATCCTGACATAAATTTAACGAGGGAATAGGAAGAACAGCCTCTGCCTGCCCTTGATGTCCCCGTCAAGAAAACGCTCAATGGTGACGAGGAAATCCCGCAAGAGCCTGAAAGTTCAGAGCAATAAACAAATTGATCCGGTGCTCGACAACCGATCTTCCTCCTCAATAAAGTCCCTCTACTTAAAGTCCAATACATTACCGCAATGCTTGATGGCGATATTGAATTAAACTTACCGTCTGGCAAAAGAGTTGAAGTAGGTGGAATTCCTTCTGAAAAAAGTGAATTATGCAAAATAAGCCATTATCCTTATCTCATAGCGTGTTATGAATTGTCGAAGTTGTAAAACAGAAAACTTAAGCAAAAGTTGTTTTACATTGGACTCTATGCATATTTTAAGTATTTTTTGTTGAGTGGTGCAGGGAAAGTGTGATTTCATCGTCCGAATCACAAAATCCTTACGAGTAAATCAAATAACAACGCCGGCTTTTCCATAATTTTGCCTTTTCTGTCCCTGATTGTACTGACCATACAGGTTAAAGTCGCTCTACGTTCAAGTACCGCAATGCTTGATGGCGATATTGAATTAAACCTACCGACCGGCAAGGGAGTTGAAGAAGCTGGAATTCATCCTGAAAAGGGAATTATGCAAGATAAACCAGTATCCTAATCTCATGGTGTGCTTTGAATTGTCGAACACATTAAACACAATACAAAATCGCAAGTTAGTGTTACATTGGCCTCTATGCATATTTTAATTATTTGTTAATAAGCGATGGAATAAAAATGTGATTTCATTGTCTTTTCACGAAATCCTTACAATGTTTTTTATATTTTAAAGTAAAAAATCCTCATCATCGTAATGCATTGTACTCATATATGTTGGATAACAATTTGTATTGTTTTACTATTTCTTAGAAATTCTACTGTACCTTAAATTTAAAATATTAACTTATTACTGGACTTGGAAGAAAATGCATGCTTGATTATTTCATTAATAAAAGCACCATCAATTTCAGATTAATGTTTCGCTTTACGGTTTTACCTAAAATAGCATTATTTTCCCCCATTTTTATAATTTTTATGTGCAATACGTTGATCATTTATTTTTAGGTATTGATCCCAGTTAACGAACAGTGATATTTCATAATATTTGTAGGCATTGGCGGTTTGACATTTGCCACATGCAAGTCATCAAAGGCCATTCGTTATCAACGTTTTGTCCAGTTTATCGATGTTTATATAGATTTAAACATTGTAAGCCTTATGTGTTACTGCATAACCAGTTTCAATATGGTTATCGTAACAAATTTTAAATAAACTTGTCATCTTCTAGGGGTGTGCCGGTCTTGTTTCTTTAGTTTATTATGTCTGATTTCGATCGCAATCTACATTTGTACAGCCAGTCTTCCGCGTAGGCACTACATGACAAATACCAAGTTTGGCTGTGTAACATCTTTGTGGTTTCTCCCTAAATCGGTAACGCAGAATGGCGTTCGTAAACGTAATCATGACTCGCATTTAAATGCTTTTCAGTTTATAGCGTTATAAGCCACTACAAGGAAGGGCATTCAATTGCATGTGTAGGCTGATAATTTATCTTGTAAAAAAAGGACCGAGCAGATTCAGTAAACGTAAACGAATCCAGCGTTGAATGTTATCTGCATCAAGTTTTTAAGACGTTATATATACATTATCACTTGTAACTGTCTCTTTGTGTTAAGCAACGTTTTGGCATAAAGTTAATGTAACTAATCTTGAGTGGTATCATTATCTACTATATTAGCGACTAATTATGGTCCTTTGCCTAGCGTGGGGTTTCTACACGCCTTTCTGTTACCAGCAAAAGTGTGTTTTGATTGCTGCTTAGAGATTTGTGACAATTGCTTTTCCTACTGTCATGTGAATATATTTAAACTCAATGTCAAATGATGTAGTAAATGAGCTTAATTGCCACTCTGCTTAACTAAACCGTTGATTTAAACTGCGTTTGTGGATATTGAAATGCACAAGACAAAACATTACATGTTAACGGTTATGGAGACAATAGGGCCCTTATATGGGTGTATATGGCTAGAGTCCACTGTATTTTCATTACATTTCAGAGAGAAGATTGCTTACCCGTAGGCAGAGTTACAATTTTTACTATACCACTGCAAGAATCATAGTTAGGACCTCTGTAACGTGATATACACAGAGAGGTGTCATATTCTGTCAAAGGGGCCAAACCACATATAGCAGCCAATTTGAGATCTTCGGCAGCATTGATTTCAGAGACATGGAATGCTTTTTTGTTCCAAACTTTGAAGACAAATATCAATATAGTCATATTTTGAGCAGGAATATTGAAAGCAAATTGTACGCTCTCACTGTCTACTGCAAATACCTAAAAATTAGATGGTGCTTAAAACGTGAATAATACAGGACATCAATTAATGAAATCAATCCACACAATAATGTTCCAGGTCTGAGAGTCAAGTAAAGCTACATGTGGTAAATTATTTCCCATTATGCAAACCTTATTAATAATAATTGAGCGATTGCATTCGAATGCGATTCGCTATTGGTCAGGCTATCATCACAACCGTTCTGTTCTGTTCATAATGTAACTTCCAGCGACAAATGGTGCAATTTTCACCAATTTCGTTTAATCTGAGGACTATAGCTTACCTCAGTATTCGTCGTTTACACTTGCAATGTGCTAAACGAAGGCAGGCTTGTTTTCGTACCGTCAGCTGCAATATACGATGGACGTATTCACTCTTATTATATAATTTTTAGGCATTCTATTATTTAAGAAACTGACAATAATAACTTTAATTTAATTAAATTTCAATTATTTACGTCAAGTAAACAACATATCTTCACTGTGGCAGTATTTAACAATTGCCTAAAAACAATTATTGATTATTTAGCTATTTATAACGCAGATTGTAGATTGTACTCCATTTAAAACACTACGGTTTTGTTTGCACTGAACACTTTGTTCCGATGCCATTTGAGCATATTTGACACCAAATGCAAATTTCGGAAGTATGCTCATTATGCCAGAATGATAAAATATGACACATTTTTGTTAAATGTAAATAGGTCAGCATACCGATTATGAACTACTTCCATAGGAGGGCATATGACCTCGTAATTGACCAGTTTTGTGTTGAAAGGACTAAAGGACGTATTGCAGCACTTAAACTGTTAAACTATATGTATGTATTACCAATTGATGAATTTTACTGTTTGTAAGAAAATAGCATGGATGTATAGGTTGGCAAACATGCATATATATATACAGATTTACCTTCAGGTAGTATATAAATATAGGTTGAATAGCCGATATTCATACAGTTTTGCGGATTGGTTTCGCCAACATTACAGCCAGCCAACTGAACGACGCATGCAGAGTTTGGGGTGAAGGCGTTCATTTTGCAAATATTGAGAGTTTTATTAACAGACTTTTACATGTAGACTCCAGGGTTCCATCCACTATAATGCGAAATTCCGCAGACAAATTGTACGCGTAGTATGAATCCCCCTTTGATACGATGATACGTGACCCTTCCCGATAAAAGTTGATATTTGTTGAACAAAAAGAAGCAAGAACGATTCTTAACGTTCTTAACGATTTCGTAACTCTTTCCAAACATATAAACACATGCTTACATTAAATTGCTGTCAGAGGTAAGAAGCAGCAACAAAAAAGTGTTGATGGACTACTGTAAGAGTTCGAAAGCTCAGAATAATAATAACATCGATCTGGTGCTTGGCTATCCTTCTTCTATTCTTACGCAAATACCTGGAACGCGAACCTTTCCCTTCATAGAAGAGCATGTTTAAATATTCACGCAAACGTTAAAGATAAGCTTAAAGAGCATCATATGTGTTACGAATGCACTCAAAGGCTTCGTAGCCGCTAGCAGTGGCCAGTCTTGTCTGTTCAATTCTGATTATTTCATTTTCCAGACTACTCTTGCGCTCTTCTTTAAATGCATTCAGTCGTTGTGAGAGAATGACTTGCTGTTACGTGCTTTTTCCGAGTAAATGCTCATTCTGGCCGACAATTCTTCTCTGTTTCGCTCTCTTACAGACCTTGGGTACCGTTCCTGCTAAGTAGAATTAACAGGCGTGGGTCGTAACTATTGGCGACGCAGCCGAAATTGCCATTATTGTATATATATATCAATATTAATCTGCACAACTTGTGAGAGAGTCATAGAATATATGTAAAATTGTCGGGCAAGAAAAAAAATCGATGCGTAGGTTTACCTTGGTGTCGTAGGAAAAGGTTTCGTCGATAGTATAACATTTTACAATTTGCCGGACTTGTTTCGTTTAATGGGCAGACAGCTAACTGGGTGTTATATGGCATGTTTGCGGTATATCCTTTCATTGCGCAAACGTGGTTCCCTGTGCTTAGAAAGCGTTTACATGTGGAGTCCAGGGTCCCATTCACTATGATGCGAAATTGGTAGGATAAATTGTACACGTACTCCGCATTTCAGTCTGCTTGCATTACCCATGGTGCTTCACTACTTACTCCAAAATACGCCCAACCGATTAATTTTAAGTAAGTCTCGAAGTATTTTTAAGATTATAAATAAGTAAACACACCACCTTATTCCAGTGAACTGGAGGTAGAATCGTACATTAAAAAAACACAAGAAATGGTAAATGCTATCAATACAAATAAATTGCGTCGGTTTTTTCCTTTTTCCATCATCCTCTAAGAATATTAAAAAAATATTATTTTTTAGATCAAATTTATTGCATTTGGCATACTTTCTACTTTTTTGCGATTGTTCCAAGTTAAGTGCCTAATATTTTCAATGCACAATCTACGACTTTCATGCTTAAAATCTTTGAAAATATTTGATCACCTAAAGTGCTCTGCTTCCATATTTATAAAGAAGTTTTCAATTCACTCATACATGTAAGCGTTTAATAAGCCAGTCAGCCATGGTTCATGTTCCTTTGTTTGTTTATTATTTGCAGCTGTAAGTACAGAAATTGGTAAACGTATATTTCTGTTAAAATTAAATAGATATATTCGTTTTTGTGGACCTTGTAATTATTTTACACGAGATGTTACTGACACGCGAGATTAAGTCTAAGCTTGTGTCTTTGTCTATAAGCTCTTAAACTGCAATTGGAAGTAAATATAACCTTAAATATCTGTCCTGCTATAATGTTTTTGCATAATAAATATTACAAAGATTTTCTTGTAAAAAAGCGTACAATATACTATGTTATATGCAAATACTAACAAAACATTGTGTCTGCAAAAATCGAAATCCATTTACATTATTAGACAGGTATATAAAATATATACCACTTTATAATTTTTCGGTTGGATAGTCTGAGCGATCTTTTTAAATTGAATAAAGACGTTTATCCATCGTTAAATTTTAATTACACCTCATTTTCTTCATTGCAATTGAAAGCCATGTGCTTGGTATTGCCTTGTTCTCATATTGAGGTCAGTCGTTTATCTAGTCGATACATGCCTTATAAAAAACCAATAAAACACACTTACTGAAACAAAGTCCTTCTCTATTTAACTTAAAAACAGTTTTTTTCTTAATTGCATAGGATGTTCAGATTTATTTAATTTACCTACTCCCGAGGTTTTCACCTGAACTGCTATCGTGTTCGAGCTACACAGACCGTTAACGCAGGCCGTAGTAGTAATGCTGTACTCCATTAGGGACTCCATTCCTTTAATGCTGCAGCTAGCCCCAATGTTACTGGTCCAGCTATTGCATGAGCGTACGTTGCCATAGCTAGGTGTTGCTACAGCCGAGTAACCGACAATTAAATCATCACTGTTTGGTGGCAGCAGCCCAAATGTAACGCCGATGATTTTATCGCCAACATCCTTGACCTTTATATTTGGCACTTTTCAAATTTTGAAAAGGCAATCTAGGTTACATGAGCACATACACGTTTGGCATAATTTTACTAAATACAAACGCTGGGGGCCATTTTAGCGGTATCAATAACTGTAAATAAATGTATCAATATAATTGATTAATTACTACTTTTCTCCAATCAGTACATGTAGTATATCGCTTTTGACTGTCAGCTTGGGTTTAGAAATAATGCAGGAAGTAGTTATATTTTGCTATTCTTAAACCCCATCAATACATTGATAATGCCGTCTTTGTCAACAACTCTGAAAACTGACTAAGGCCTTTTGTCAGAATGAGTGCGTTAAACTCTCAATGTCGGCAATATTTTCCTTACTTTACTCATTGCGTATATTATTTCTGCATGAAGTGCCATTTTTATCTATTTTATAGCCCAGATTTAAATAGTAATTAATTACCGCAGAAAAGTAAGACGTTTTCATAAGACTGCCTTTCTTAGGCAGTGCAACCAGTGAGCTTGTCAGACGACGCTTGAGGTCTGCAATCGCAAGCGCTTTCCCCGCGGTGAACGAACGGGTGCTCTTCATGAACTCTCCCCTCCTGCGATTGGGAGGTAAAGACCGACTCCCGTTGCAGGCCACATCTATGTGCATTTATTCTTTAACTCGCTCCTGTGGAGCGAGATACATCGGCCAAACAACGAGGCGCCTGGCCTGGTTAAGTAAAGGTGAAACTAGATCGATCTCGAGTTCTATTCTTGCAGAGCTTGTCGATACGAATCATCGACTCGATACTAACGAAGCCTTTCAGGTTGTCTACCAGATACCAGCTCTCTTTTCAAAGGGCCCGCGCCAACGGGTGCTTGCAACAGCTAAAGCAGTTGCTATAAGGCTAGTTAAACCAGTGCTGTGTTGTCAGAAGACGCTGTCAGAAGCCCTTGCACTATCGTGGCCGACCCTGATCCCAGGTGAAGATAGCATTTCGCCTCCACCCCTCATAGTGACAGTTGATCGCTTCGTGCAAGTTACAGCAATTATTCCTCTGTTTATCTGACCTCTGATCAACGCCCACAACCTTAACCAATTCCCTCCCTTACCTTCCCCTCCGTCCTCCCCCAACACAGGAACCTCTACACGCTGACCCCGCCATGTGGGTGACGCGTAAACGATGAATTGTAATCAGACTACATTTATTAACCCTGTCTAACTGTACAGTTTTAATTATTTCTGCAGCCTGATGATAATTTGCTGTCGTTTACATATGTGGCAGTCGCGAAGCGCAACACAAATTAAATGTGCTATCTGATGAAAATTTAAAGGAAAAATCCGTGAATATGTTTTGCTTTGAACCGTTTGTCTTAATGTGATTGTTATTACACAGCCTGTAGCAACTTCAATCATTTTTTAGTCACGCCGGGATTCCACATATAACAGTCACCTCTCGTCAGAGTAAACACACATAAAAAGTTCTGGTTAACTTTTCTTAACAGCATGTCAACATAATATTTGCGTGTCTTTTATCTAAACATGCCTCTTTTCGTTGCATAAAAGTTACTTTATATTGCATATTTCCTTGTTCTGTGCAATATGTCGTTGGTATTTTCGGCAATATGAATAATGTAGAACCCATTTGTATCATATTTGTCATCTTCAGGTATGTCCGAAATGCACTATTGTCTGTGAATCAAATTAATTTATGGATATGCAACCTGACTGCTTAGTAAGTATTTACGCTCATCAATCACGACTATTGCTCCTATGACACTCGCTGATGAACGTTCACCGACCGCTAACGAAACCCATTTGTCCCGCTCTGTTCTGGGTCGCATTCCTCGTGCCCTCACAGCAGTCGTAGAGGCTTGTATTCTGAGGTAGATAGTATTGCCGACGAATACAAGGGAGACTTAAACGACCATTTCTAACATATAAGCCATCATCAGTCAGCCATATCCAGTCCCAAGTGGTGTACCATCCGAAGTGGGAATTCCTACACTTTTCGATAAGTCTATAAGGCACTTATCATTGAGGCACGTTGATTAAAGTTCATCAATCTACCCTATCTTTGCTGCTAGATGTAACAGCTTCTGTCGGAGCTCCAGAAATGTGACTAAAGGTAGAGCAAATGCGTTTCCTTAGCGAGCACTGAGAGTTCATCACCGTCGTCAATATATTTCGACCTAAACCAGCAGGAAAATATGCTTGTGCTTCAACGGTTAGGGCATCAGAATCGCGAGTTTGGGCCTCGGGTGGTGCTTCGGGGTGGATATGACTGACTGACGAAGGATAATAAGACAGAAATAGCCTTTTCAGTCGGTACTTCTATCTGCCGACTGGCTGGATGCCATTATAGGAGCACCAATTATTGCAAACATATGCAACAATATAAATCTTAACTTGAATTTTCTCCAAGCAGTACGTGGGATATAGCGCCTTCAAGTGTCAGTCTGGGTTTGAACATAATGGAGGAGATAATGTCTTTTTGCTATCCTTTATAACCCATCAATATATTTCTTATGCCACCTATTTCATACAATGTTGTCTTTTTTACTCATTTATTCATTCATTCATTTGTTTCGATTGGTGTTGCTATCTTTTTTAAAGTCAAATTTTTAATAATAATTAATCATTAGTATTTATTTATCCCTGCCGTTCACAACTTAGGCATTCGTGCACTCCAGCATAAATTATGTATGCTGTCTGATGGAATTGTAAAGGAAATTCATAAATTTGTTGTTTGAAACGTTTGTCAAACTACAATAGTTATTTGCCAATACAATAGTTATTGCATATCACGCAGTTACTCAAAACATACTTTTGATTTGCTAGGTTCCAGATATAATAGGAGCCATTTTTAGCAAACTTTCCAGACAAAATTCTTTTAAGATGACTAATTATGACGTTTTTGATACCTCTCGTTGACTATCAGTTTTTTTTTGAGAATTTATATATATATATATATATCTGTAAACGGTGCACAAAAATTTCCTTGTAATCTACTGTGTAGATAAAAACTCCTTTAAGTTTTATAGTTTTCTTTAGGGTTTCTGTTTATAACAACTATTTACTTCGATATTTCATGACTAACCGATCATTTAGCTCAGCTTTGAATGCAAAACATCCTGCATACCTTTCATCCGGCAATGATAAAGACGCAGATACTGTTCTTTTTGAAAACCTCAGAATATATTTTCATTAGCAGGTAGAAGCATCAGATGTAAACGCTAAACCAATGCTTTTATTGTCCTGATGTTTTCTATGCTGGCGACTGTTTCTAATGCTGTATATGAAAAGATGCAGGTTTTAGCATCGTTTTTTAATGCAAGAGCTGGATGCTATTTTGCTCGCAACAATTATTGTAAGCTTATGTAATAAATAAATTTATCAAATCGGATTCCCAAGCATTGCATAAAGTAGCTAGTCCTCGAATTTGAACTCGAGTCAAAACAAAGACAATTTTTCTCATAGTGATAAAAAATGCATCCTTTGTCCAGTTTATTTAGAACTTTAAAGACCTATCAATGTTCTTTGTCAGAACGACGGTAACAACTGTTGGTAGTTTCCATTTACTGTTGTTTACTATAGTCAAACCTTGAATAAAATAATGCTTATTCCTACTGCCTTCAACAACGAAATTTGTACAAAACAGCATGCAGTAGGTGATAAGCTGTTAATTGAAACTGTGGACAGTGTTTTTTATAATAATTATTTTACCTACGTTAAGTTTAATTATTGTACATTCTGCAGCAAATACAAAAATATAATAGTCACGCGGAGATGCCGGCTACATCTGGCCATCTACACAAACCTCATTCCGTAATTGTCAATTATGAGTTTGTATACGTTCGTTTCCTTTGATTATTAATTTCGTTATCAAGTAAACAACTTTGAAAGAGACGATATGCAAACAAATTTTGTTCAATTATTTTGTGAAAAACTACGTCCGTAAATTTAACAAATATGTTGAAGATTTCCGTCTATATAGAAATTGTTGAATTCCTAAATACCTTTCACCGCGGCCTGCTAACACACCTATATATTGCGGATCTCGAAATTACGTCATGCGCATGTTTCGTTAAAGGAAATTCAAAAAGGCATCAGGAAGGGCTTACACAGTTCAACGTTTGATGGTGAACATGTTTTACAATTTACCTTCGACCATACAAAAGGCATATTTTTAACGCTTTTTGACATTCTTTTAACAGCAGACCAACATTTGGCCTTTATTTACATACAAAATTGCCAAAAAATTACTTCGATGACAAGGAAATACAAAAGAAAATATTTTTGTGCATTGTGTCTTCAATGATACATGAAATTATGTGAGAACAAGCAATAAATGCAAGACATTTTTACTACACATTTTGTCACTTCGTGAAGCAGGTACATTAGCGGGCATCTTGATTTCACTTTAATTTGTTTTCAAATCAAAGTTAAAATTACCTACCGTTAGGGGAAATTAGAACTTTTTTATTTGATGGCAAGAGTCATTTAAGTTTTATACGTGGTTGTGGACAGAAAGATTGGTATTATATTCTGTCAAAGGTTATAGGCCACTTACAGTACTTGTCATTACAATTTCGACAGGATATATTTCGGAGGTATAAGTAACGTTGTGATTTTATACCCGGAGACGTTCAATTAGTCCAGTAAAATGTAACGTATAAATTTTTCAATCAAACCTTTTGCCCTGATTGTCTACTGCCGTGGCCAAAAATGTGTGTTGGTGCTAAAGTTTTAAGTACAGTGCAGAATTAGATAAGGAAAATAGCTGTATAAATAACAAAACGTAAAATATAATAATCGTGTCCCATTAACCAAAGCCGTTCATTTTTATTTGCAAAACAATAGTATACTCACCATTCTCAAACATTTGATTCTCGTTACACTACCAACATAGAAAATAAAAAATAATACAAACGCAACACGGTCTTTTTACCATGAGCTTTGGTCATTATATGTGATTGCAAATTTCATATAGCAACCATCTACTATAAATGATTAGTTTTCGTTTTCAAAATGACACACAAGTAAAATCAACTACTTACAACGAAGGCAAAAGTTCAAATCCCCTGCGGCTTCAGTCAGCAGACTGGCGCCATAAATCCTAGTTACTACTTGCAATAACTGCGTCCTCGGCTAGCTTTGCCGACCGCAGAGAAGCTTTAATCCATAGCACGTTTTTACTCCAGTGGTTGGTTCGAAACTTTTGGTAACTTATGAGCCTTCATAGATCAGTTAAGTTATGAATGATCTATGTGTCCTTGTTCAACTAAATAAGCCGTTGAAGAAAAATATAAAATATAATAGAGCAACCTAACGTTTGTGTGCAGTCTCTTGTGGTTTACTGATATTTTGGAGGTTCCAGCACATGTCACGACTCCAAAGACAAATGAAAATATTCATGTAATATCGCCCATATACCCTTGGGTTAAAATAAACACAAGACAACTCATGGGTACGTTTTCTATAATTATAGAGACGCAAAATACTCGATCGATCTATTCTTATATGCAAATTCATATAATGTTGGGATGTACTTTGGCTACCGTAAAAAATCACATGTATGTGAGCGGTGAGTTCAAAATCAATGTATGTATGTGTTTAGAGATTTACCTCCATGTGGTAGAAGAACTGTTCCGTTTTCAAATACGTTCATACAGTTTTCTGGATTTGTTTCCTTAAAGCTGCACATGAGTAAGTCTACGTTGTGTTGGCTGTTAGGGAGGAGGCCGTATGCACTGCAATTCTATGTGCACCAATAACATGCATTCCATTCACATCCGGGGTCCAATTTATCATCCACTATCATCCGAAATTGGGAGTGTGGAGAATCTCTGAACAAGGACAGCCATGATACTCTGAATTCCCGTGGCCCTTTGCTTGTGAAGCGAAAGGAAGCTAAATCAGAAAAAGAAACTGAGATTAAGATTAAGAAAATTATCAGATCTATGCGACAAATACACGCTAAATCATACGAGTAAAATATCCTGATAGTCAAAATATCGCAACGAAACACGAACAGAAAAGGGTTATGAAACAATAACAATTACGTCTTAGATTATATGTACAGATTATTTAGGAATCTTCCAAATTATTGCGGACAACAGTTTATTCTGTAACTGCACAAAAATTTTAATTCTGTGACATACCTGTACTAGCCGTGCCGTAGGTTACCAGCTCAGCCAAAATATGCAATATATAGCCGCCACAAATTTCCACATTGACATCCGACATATGCCTAACCAGACAGTCTGTTGCGCAATGAACTATCCGTTCAACCTGCGAGAGGCGACGGAGCGCCGACGCTTCTAAATGGACGACACTCCTGCTCGCTGATTGGCTAATTTATCTGCCAGCGTGTTCCTCAGAATTCGGTGTTTTTTGAATGCTGCCTAACGGGTTCCTCATCATTGCGCAAACGGTGGCAGCTGATGGTCATGTGTCAGAGGCTTTTCG
>JAYGXS010001089.1:0-16309 GCA_036362985.1 Ligula intestinalis
TTGATGTTTTGGATCGATTTTTCTGTATGCGTTCAATTCTGTAATTTATCATTCGTTATTCTGTTCATGCAGCGAGCGGAAATGGCTGATGAGCGCTCGCGAAATTTATGGTGCCATTAAATTCTGCTACACACGCTGTCTTCAAAATGTCCATTTGACTTGAACTATTTGTCCCACTCTTATTTTGGGATTTTCGCACCATTGGTTTTCCGTTTCTCCAGCTCTATTATTAGCTGTCTCATCTTTCTCCGCTCTTTCAACTCGTAATCCAGCTGAAAAGAAAACTTGCAAATACAAACTTCCCAAGGATACTCGCCTGGTTTTACCAACGTTTCGGCGTTACTCTCATAAGACACACATCATGGTCAATCCGTTCTTGTGCAATTGACGACTCTGACTCTGGGGACCCTCTTCAACAATTTTCTGCTTGCGACTCTATGGGGCATATGTTGCGTACTCACGTGTTTCGGCCAAGGGAGCACTTGTATCCGGTACAGTCAGTTAGCTGAGTGCAAACCCATGAACCGTTTGGCTTGCTTAGGCTTATAACTCTTTTGAGTTATGACCTTGTCAACCTCTTGGTCATTGCTTTCTCGTGCATAATCAAGCAACGATGTGGTTCAAGAATGTTAATACCGATAATTGCTAGTGTCACTTAAGCCGAGTGACAATTGTATAACTCGTGGGCTTGAAACATGATCCGATATGCAGGTTTCAGGTGTGTCATCAGAAATGTCCAAATCCAAGTCCAGAACTGGTCAAATCGTTATTGTGTAAATGTTGACGCTATCTCTGGAGCCCCTTTTAACAACTATTTTCTGCTTGTGATTCACTGGTGAATCTGTTGTGAGCTCACGAGTTACGACCAAACGGGCATAAAAATCCGTTACTTTAGGTTCCATGGGTCCTCACGTGCCGGTTTCTAGGTTAGTTAACTGCACAGCCCAGGCCCGTTTAGACTTTCTAGCCTTTATAGCCCTACGAGTTTTCACTGAATGATCTTATCGACCTCTGTATCATCGCTTTCTAGTGCAGCATCGAGCAACCATGTGACGCTAGGACGCAAAACCAGATCATTGCTAATGCTAACTGAGCCGAGTAACGATGGCGTAGACTGCGGATTTATTCGACTTTCGTTGCGATCGAGTGAGACGTCCGCTGGGTTACTTGGTTTGGCAGATGATATGTGAGTTTTAAGTTAACCGGCTGAGGGTACCTGAGCATATATACTATTATTTACCCCTGGTTTTTGACCGAAAGAGGGCGTTTTAACCGCAGGATAAGAAATATGCGTTTTTTAGATAGGCTATCTTTTGTTTCAGTTTATTAACCTTGTGGTAAAGTTCCTGCTTCATCTCCGAAAACTCCCAGTTGGGGTCGAAGTCCCTACAGTCTTACTTCAATAAACATAGTAGGTATCTTGGCCGTTTTGCGAGAGGTGGAGAATCAATAACATTATCTATGTGGCAATATAGGCAGCTACTTTGTGGTCGTTTCTTGATGTGGTTGTCAAGGGGCCGTGTCGAAGTGGCCGGGCTGCTTGAGGTGCTAACACTGCAAATAACCAGATTTGGCGACCCGAGGTCAAAATCCGGTGGTGACAACACGTTTCGTGATAACGGACTTGTAGCATGTAAACTCCCCATGCTAGAAAGTGCAAGATTACCGAGCCAAGCAGGTTACCAAAATTCTGAGTAAATTATTGAGTTCCTGACAGATACAATAAAATGTGTTTGGTTAAAAAGTTGACTTAGGAATAACACGACAGTCACCTTTATCCTAATGTGATAATCCTAACTTGAGGGTCACTTTTATCCTCAATATTATGACAATATTAGGAAAAGGGTACATAACAACACAGTGATATAACGACTCAGCTTCGGCATAAAATTCGGAGAGGTGCAGATTTATGTGGTGCAGCGGAGTTTTTCACAATATCGACACGACCAAGAAACAATTCTTGAACACTTTCCAAAAAGCGTGTCTTCTATACTGAGAAAGAGGCTAAAAACACGTAAGCTCGAGAGACTTGAAATTCGCATTCTATTTCAAACGTCGCGCCTTCAGTTTTCGAAGTTGAGCCATTTTATTTATAACGGACCTGACATTAAGCACTAGGACATCTAGGGTGTTTCTAGTAGCGGAATTATGGCTATCGCTATTCTTAAGATATAATTTGGAGGTAGTTAAGCAAACCGTAGGCAATTTTTATTCAGAGAATTAGTACGGACGAGTATGGAGCTATTTGTATCTGGGTAATCAATAATGGATGGTTGATATAGTCTGATATATCTAGGGACCTAACTTTCTGGCATAGGAAAATGAGGAGAAAATAGACCACAATAACCCTCTGGGCCATTTGGGACGAATGGGGGTGGCTACAAGACATGTAGAAGTTTGCGGGTGTGGGTGGATGAGGGTGAGTAAAGGAACTGATAGGGAAAACGGTGGCATAAAATTAGTGTTTAGGCCGTTTGCGTAAGGACTAGTGGTCTTAATCAGTGAATGTCCTGTACGGCAACTCCGTTAAGATTTTAAATAAAGCCAGGTTGGGTTACTGCCGAGCAAATTACATATTTCTGGTTTGGGCCTGACGTGTTCAAAAGCGCATTATACGGGAAAAAAACATGACTCGCACGGTCAAGGGAGGAGCCAGGTTGTGGTGATGAAGCGATCGGCATAACCGCATTCGACGGTGCTGGCGACATTATTGCTGAGCTTGTTGCAGATTTGAAGGCAACGGAATTTATCGGTCATTCGACATAGAATGTATTCAAACCAGTTGATATCGCAGGAGATGGTGGAGTGGCGGGATGGACTAACTGTTGCAGTTATGTTTATGGGCCTATAACTAAGCATAAGGGAGGCATAGATTGCTGCTGCTGCTGCTTTCTTTTGAAGCTGCCGCCACTTCTGTCGTATTTGCCTCGGTTTATGCTTCCCCTGCTCCTGTTGCAGCTACATCTGTCCCTTTTAGTATTGTTATCTAGGTTGCTGCTTCCTCTGATTCTGTGGCATCTCCCCCCGTTGATGCTTCAACCACTCTTAGTTCAGATCATTCGCTTCGAATATCATCTGCACACCCACCCCGGGCGACAATTTATCTCCTTAAATCTCTCAAATGACTTTCAAACCCATACACTTCTGAACAATGCCTTTTACTGTCGGCCTTCACTTACCTCAATTCAAATTACTGGCAAAGCTACTGTTCTGAAATGCTATGCAGACCAAATGCATTGAAAACACTGTCCTGTACCAAAAGGGTGTTCAAAGGTTTTTACCTATATTTCGCTCAAAAGACATGCGGCCTCCTTGTGCGAATATTGAACCCACCTCGATCGGTAAAAAATATTTAACCAGTTTCAGCGGCTACTTGCTACGCAATTAGAGGCGTTTTGCTTCCGCAATTTTGTAGGTGAGCCCACCAGAGCATGCAAAATCTCTTGCAATATCAAAAGGGCGACTAAGTGTGGAGGCGTTTTTAAGCATAAAGTTATAATTACGCTTTTGTCTATTAAAAGTTTCCGATGGTATATGGTGGAAGTGGTAGTCTAGCTCTTTGCAGTCTTGGGAATGCATATCTGATAACTGAACTTCAAAGAGGTTTCCAAGTATTGAAAAAAACAGATCCAAACTTCATCATGAAATCATTACAGTTCTGTTATGCATATCAATCAATTTGCTGAGCCTTGATAATGGACTGCATGTTGATATCAAGGCATTAGCTAGTAGGTAGGGTCAGGCACCGCTTGGGCCTTGGGGCAGATATCGTATGATGAGCTGTAATTTTTCTTCTCATTATTTGATGAAAATATGCTTGAAATGTAAGAAGGTCTAAAAAAATCAGTCTTTATTATTTTACCGCAGTTGGTTGTTAAAAGCCGTTAAAATTATTAAACAAAGTGCATTTATTCAAACGTTTAGGAAGAACCAGTTTATATGATTTTCAGTCTATGAGTTACGACAAATAATCAGAGTAAACTTAACAAATACTGTAGCCATTTGTTCATAAGCACTTTAAATTGATTTAAATAATGTATTTAATATTGAGAAACGAGTCAGCCTTTGAACGTCTCAAAAATATTCGGATCTTGCCGATGCGCCGCATGCAACCTGCAGAGGCAGGTTCTGCGTGGCAAGCTTGCTGTATTATTTAGAACGCTGGACTCGGGCAGTTGATGGAGGAAATCCGCTTCATGTTATCTTCATTGACTTCAAAAAGGCATTTGAACGCGTCTCACATCCACGACTTCTGCCCAAACTCAGCCAAATATGTGTTCGAGGAAATCTGCTGAAGTTAATTCAAAGCTTCTAACTTGGCCGCTCCCAAACTGTCCATATTGGTGACCAGCACTCACAGATGTTGCAGTCGAGAGCACTGTCTTCCAAGGCTCTGTCGTTGGCCCCATACTGTTGATTATATACGTCAATGACTCCGACCGTGAACTGGACTGCGATATGGCTATGTTAGCCAATGACATTAAGGTTTGGAACGTCATAAGAACTTCAGCTGACGAAATGCGTTTGCAGATAAGCCTTAACCATCTTCAAAATTGGTCTTAAGACTGGCTTCTGCTGTTTAACGAAAAAAAATCAGTATCTTTCGAAATCTTCGACTAACGTCTCAGAACCCCATGGTAAGCGGCTTAAATTTCACCAAATTACAAGAAAATGAAGTGCAAAAAGATACGGGAGTATGGATCTGTACGTCTCTCAAACCCTCGCTGCACTGCGAAAAAGTAGCCAAGTCTGCGATGTCCGTCCTGAACCTTGTCAAACGTGCTTTCTGCGCCATTGATTAAGACTGCTTCGCTTAGTTCTTTGGAACATCTTCACGACCGAAACTGGAGTTTGCTATCAAAGAATGGAAACCCGGGAGCGTGAAAGACCTCAGTCTCCTCGAGAAGGTACAAAGGCGTGCAACTAAGCTTATGACCGATGGATCATTACCCTATACAAAAACGTTCAGCAAATCTCGACCACTTTTATTAAAGTTACAAGCAGCTTCGTGGCGATCTGATACAAATATTTCGTATAATTTGCGGTCAGGGCTGCCACCTAATGCCTGGCGAGTTCTTCGAGTTGGCTAAAACAACGAACTTAAGGGGTAATCCGTTCAAACTACGCGCAACAGTGGGCAGACTAGACACACGCAAGATCTTATTTTGTAATAGAGTGGTTGCAGCTTGGAAAAATATGCCCCTAGATGTTCTTATGTCCTGTTTCATAGAAGTCTTAAAAATAAATAAGACTGCTATAGTATTGCTCACTATAACACCAGTTAACCACTGCAGACTTGCTTCAGACTAAGGAAATCTATTATTTCGCACAATATTACATGCTGTTTTACGTATCATTTAACTATGTAATTTTTCTTTGTGATAAATGCATTTCTGTTCAAGCAGCCGGCTTACGCGACCATTAACGGATTGTTGCGATCGTGGCGACTTCTCCTGTTTTCGTCGCGATTATGACGGCCCCGAAAATTGACAAAGGCGTATCGTAGTCACAGATTCGATTTGTCAGTATCTTCTCGTGACAATGCAGTCTCGTCGTCGTCCCCGTATGGCACTTCCGATCGAGATATATACGTCATGGTTGACCCCCTAAACTGCTGCCAACGTTAACATCTGCATCCTGGCATACTTTTCAAACACATTCTCCATCGAGCGACATTTTATATCCTAAAAACACCCTACAATGCGTTCCATCTTGTGAACTCTAAGCCATGCCTCAGGAGTTTATTTTCACATTCTGGCGCGAAATTTGAAATTGGTTTCGAATTTAAGCTCTTTGCGCTCACGAGGTTTTTAGTCTCTACCTTAGTGTAGAAGACACATCTGGCTATAAAAACTGACAAAGGAACTGCGTATTATCTCCCCTTTGGAAATATCCTTTCTGAGTGAGACGAATCCTTCGCTTTCACAATCTAACTGGACTGCGTATTACCTGTCCTTTGGAAATATCCTTGAATTTTACGCGGAGATACTAGCAGTGCTCATAAAGCACAATAAGACAACACCACCGGATGCAACGCATGCAGAGGACAGGTCAGTGGTTGATAAACCAGGAAACCACGAGTCCAGCAGGGCCAAACGCAGACGCATACGCCAGCAGAAGGCTGCTGAAGAGCAACCTGCTAAAGACCAACCAAAGCCCTCAGTTTTATCGCCAGACAGCACCTGGAGCACGCCATGTGAACAAAAAGCAAGGCAACCACTCCAAGAGGATGCGGCGCATGCAGAAGACAGGTCAGTGGTTGCTCAACCAGGAAACCACGAGTCCAGCAGGGCCAAACGCAGGTGTATACGCCAGCAGAAGGCGGATGCAGAACGGCCTGCAAAAGACCAACCAAAGCCCTCAGTTTTATCGCGAGGCAGAACTTGGAGCACGCCATGTGAACAAAAAGGAAGACAACCATTCCAAGAGGAGACTTCTGAAGAAAAGGAAGTTCAATCGGACCAAAGGGCAAACGGTAACTTAGAAGTTAATGCTACCAGCAAAATTTCCATAGAATCTTTCACAGATCTAGACTTCGAAACCCCTGCTGCTACTCTGCTTCAGTGCGATGTGACCACGGCCCAAGCTCGAGCAAACCGTAAGCAACATATAGTGATACAGGGTGCACCAGAATCAACGGCTACAGTTGCTGGGGATAAGGTGGAGCACGATCGAGGTCTCGTTCGGCAGTACGCTAAATCACTGCTAAGGGGCACTGAATCTGTAAAAATTCTCAAAACATTTAGAATAGGCAAGGATCAGCCGCCGAATGGTTCAAGCTCTCGGCCACGACCATTAAAGGTCATTTGGGACACCGAAGCGCAGGCGCAGCTTATGCTGGAAAGAAAATCGTCTCTGCGGACCATGTATGCTGGAGTTTTCTTTCAGCCGGATTATGAACCAAAGGAACGCAGGAAAATGCGACTTTTGAAAAACGATCTAAACGACCGAAAGAACAAAGGCGAAACCGGCCTAAAAATAAAAGGAGGAAAAATAGTCCACATTGAACGAAATTTTCTTTGGCCGGAAGTATTCAGGCGGAAAACTTAACCAAGGTCAACCGGCCGGTTCTAGAAGATACCACAAGCAATAGTGGCCGATGCCTCGAAATCTATTATACCAATTGTCAGAGTCTCTTCAATAAACTTGACGAACTCAAAACAATAGTATCTGAGCAGAAACCACATATAATTGCATTAGCAGAGACTTGGCTGACCGAAGCAATAGGGATCAGCGAAGTCAGCATTGAAGGCTATCAACTGTTCCGCTGCGACAGATCTCAACGTAGGGGCGGAGGAGTGGCACTTTATGTAGCCAATGAAATTTCCTGTTGTCAGAGGGAAATCGCAGACATAGCCCTACGACGATATGAAATAATGTCATGCAAAATTAAGATAAGGCAACATCCGGCACTCAATATATGCGTTGTTGATCGGCCTCCCGGCTCCAGCGAAAGTGACGACGTAGAACTGCTAAGTTCACTGACGGTTATCTGTAAGCAGGAAAATCTATTACTCCTGGGTGATTTCAACGCTCCTGGCATCGATTGGATGAGGCCTGGAGTAAAGGCCGCAGCAGCACCTTTCAATTATCAACTACTTCAGTTTTCTTTGGACGAATATCTCATTCAACACATAGACTTCACAACCCGACTGCGAGAAGGCCAAAGATCAAATTGTCTAGATCTCGTTTTTAGTAAAGAAGAGGGGATCATAAGGGAAGTGAACTCACAACCGCCACTTGGGCTAAGCGACCACGTTGCTTTTACCTGCGTGTGTTACCTATTGTCTCCAAAATTGCAAATTAAGAGGCGCAGAAATATTTGGAAAGCCGATTTTGAAGAAATGAGACGTACCGCTTCCGCAGAAAACTGGTTACCCAGTACGAACGATAAAAATGAATTATGGCAGCATATCCAGGGGACTGTAGAGCGCTTAATTGAAGTCCATTGCCCAATGAAAGTAATAAGACCACGTGCCAGACCTCTATATGTCAACCAGCCGATAAAAAGGGCCATGAAGAAGAAACAAAGGTTGTGGAAAAAGTACGAGCATCTTCAAGATTCAACATCACTTGCCGAATATAAAGCGCAACGAAATATATGCCGTAAGGAAATACGAAATTCTAGAACTGCCTTTGAGCGTCAACTTACAACACAAGCCACAATATGTCCAAAGAAGTTTTATGGATACATCCGCAGTCAAAGGAAGCACCGGGACGACATTGCAACTCTAAGTGATACCCTCGGGAACGTAGTAACGGAAAGACCGCGGAAAGTAGAGTTACTGTCAGAGTTTTTCAGATCGGCGTTTACGATGGAATCCCCCGACGATAATTCGGGAGTAGAAGTGGGCGAAGGTACAGCCGTTATTGAAACTGTTACCTTTTCTGTCGCAGACGTAAGACATGTCCTCAGTCACATCAAACCAGACAAGTCTCCTGGACCGGATGGGATCCCTGGACTGATACTTAAAGAACTGTCGACCGAGCTAGCGGTGCCTCTTTCAATTCTGTTCGAGCTTTCCATGCGAACAGGGGACTTGCCTTTGCAATGGAAGACGGCCAACATCGTACCGTTATATAAGGGAGGTAGCAAGACGTCTACAAACAGCTTTCGGCCCATAAGCTTGACTTGCCTTTCCTGCAAAATGATGGAGGTCCTTGTGAAGCAGGCCATACTAAGATTTTGCGATGAAAGTGACATCATACAAAATTTTCAACATGGCTTTCGGCAAGGGCGCTCCTGCCTTTCAAATTTACTGACTTCAATTGAGGCCTGGACAAGTGCTTTAGAAGAGGGCTTCGAAGTGGACGTAGTGTACATCGATTTCCGCAAAGCCTTTGACAGCGTGCCCCATCAACGCCTTTTGCACAAACTGAGCGTTCTTGGCATCAAGGGAAACATTTTGGACTGGATCAGGTCATTTTTAGTCGGTCGAAAACAACGCGTTTGCATCGGGGAGGATAAATCGGACTGGGTTGACGTAGTTAGTGGGGTTCCTCAAGGCTCCGTTCTCGGTCCTCTACTCTTCATTCTCTATGTAAATGACAGCCTTCAAGAACTGGACTGCGGTAAAATCATGTTCGCCGATGACGTTAAACTCTGGCAGGTCATTAAGCGCCCAAGCGACCGAGATGCTCTGCAAAATAATCTTTGCAAACTGCAGACGTGGTCTGAGAGATGGCTGCTGGATTTCAATGTGCAAAAGTGTGCCGTCCTCCACCTGCGTCCAACAAACTACCCTATCCCCCAGAGCAGCAGGACATATCACTTGAAAAATATCCAAATTCCCGTAGCATCTACGCAAAAAGACCTCGGCATTTGGATACAGAGTAATCTGAAGCCCTCAGTACAGTCTGTCAAAGCTGCAAATAAAGCCACGGGAGTGCTGCACGCTATCAAAAGGGCGTTTCTAGCCTTCGATGAAGATCTCTTTGGCAGAGTGTACGGCACATTTGTTCGGCCACACCTAGAGTATGGCATACAGGCGTGGCGGCCATGGCTAGCAAAGGACACAGCATGTCTGGAGAAAGTGCAGCGTCTGGCAACAAAGCTAGTAAGAGGTCTAAAAAACCACACTTACATAGATAGAATGGCATGCCTAAATTTATTCCTCCTTATTTCCGGAACAAAGAGGGGATCTTATCCTAGTTTACAAGATAATAAACGGTCTTGAGAAAGGATTACGCTTCGAAGACATGTTTCAGTGGCACCTCTCGCCTCATCTCCGTGGGCACACAATGAAGCTGCGCACGAAAATGTCCAAGCTAAACCTCCGCTCTGAATTCTTCACGCAACGTGTCATACAACAGTGGAATAACCTTCCACAGTCAGTCGTGGAGGCAACTTCCCTTCAAATGTACAAACAACGCTTGGATAATTACATGCGTCCCCTCTCCTCTCTCCAAGTCTGAACTCTAAAAACCAGACATATATTGTAAAAAACAATGCTACTCACTGTTTGCCAATACTATGTTAGTAGTGGTAAATTTACACATGTTAAATAGGGTTTTCAAAGGCATTGCCTATTATCCTCACCAAATAAACTGAAATAAACTGAAACTGCTCTTTTTGTTCAGTAACACTTGCTGGCTCGTGCTAGCTGACATCATCTCATCTGATTATATTATTTCGAGCAAGTGATTTGCCACTCACAATAACGTAATCGACCTTCTTTGATAGGTTTGTCATTTTTGATGCATTTCTCAACTAATGTGTACCGAAAAGGAGTTTAAAGACATTTGCCTATAATAATAATAAAAATAATAATAATAATAATAATAATAAGGATAAAAAGTTGACTTGACTAGACTTGACGGGATAAGATTTTTTATTCCTGTAGCATTATTAAATAACTTCATCCGAATGTAGAAAATGAAGCACAGCCGCAACCTATGATAGAGTGCAAGCCATCCTTCCAAAGCCTGTTTTCGCAAGTTTTTTCCAGCTTGATTATAAGTTGGAAGAGAAGATAAAGATGAAACAGTAAATAATAAGGATGAAAAACGGGGAAGCAATTGCGAGCAACATGTCAACATCACAGAGCAAGAAAGAGTTCAACTCAAAAGGGAATGTCCCTGGTCGAAGCCGCTAACAGTGACTGCCTTGTTGTCCCTTCAGGGAAACCAAAGACGCATGCCCTTACATTAGTCGTCAAAAATGTAAGATCTCTGCCTGATAAGATGCCATATTTTCAAACTTTGGTCTTCGTCAACCGCACACACATGTTTATAGCCACCGAAACATGAGCATCGGCCTGTGTACCTGACTTCAAACTTCCTGTTCTAGTCAATGCAAGCATTCGGACTGATCGAAATAATGGCCATGGCAGAGGAAGCTGCATCTACCTTAAGCAGCGGTTTACATTTCTGCCGTTGAATTATCAACGTTTGACAGAAGTATAGGAAAGCTGCTGGCAACGTGTTGTTATAAATATTAAATACTCCTTACTCATTGGCTGTGTTCATCGCCCACACAATCCCAATGTGGACTATGATATTTGTCTCTCGCAGGCACTTTATGCCACAGCCGACTTGAATCCTAAGTATTGCTAGAGTTCAGGTGGCTTGAATCGTCCACACGTGCAGTGATTTTCACCCTCGGGTGCTTTAAATGTTGGGGCTGTAGATATGGGCATGTGGGATCAGGTAGTCGATTTTCAAACCAGAAAAGCAAACATACTGAACCTTGATTTTGTAAGGGATGCACACAACTGTCTGTGTCATCTTAAGACACACTGGGGAGTAAGGACGATCTCACAGTTGTTACTTAACTGGAAATGAAGGCCAGTGATACATTCCGCAAAAATATACTTTATATCATGGCTTCCGATCCGCATAAACGTCAAAATAACTGACAGGTGTAAATTCCCACAAAGTTTTCTAAAATTTGGCAATCTTTGCATGCACATGTTTAGAGGAATACATGGGATCACAATGAAGGATCCACTCATCCTCCATGTTGCCCCTGTACTAAAATAATGCATGCACATTTTGAAGTGTACCTTTCTCTGTCTTTCTGACGTAGGCTACATATACTATCTCGTTGTTTGCATCAATAGAGGGTACTTTCGTTGTGTCCTAAGTGTGAGCTACGTGGTTTAAGAGGTGCATAAGAAGCTCTCAGAATAAAAGCAAATAGAAGATGAGGACATCTTCATTAAAAATACTTTCCTGAACTTTGCAAAAGTAATTTTTGCGCACAGACAAAGCGCAGAAAAAAGCGCAACACCACATTATTCAAGACGTCCAAGAAAACCTCATATTTGACGCTAAGTTGACCGACGATAGCTTCATCGTGTTCGTATCCAGAACATTTAGTAAAAACACGCTCGCTGAAATTCCGAATATCCGCGATTGGACAGATGCCGTCCCCGAAACCATAAGTTTTACCCTATGGGACGTGACTATAGCCATTCGTTGTTTTCGGCAATCTTATGGATAAGCACTGGATGACGTCCCGGTAAGCCTCCTAAAATGTGAAGGTTTTATAAATTTAATCTTGCTTTTGAGAGCGGAACTTTTCCTTCGTTGTTGATGGAATCGCACCTAATGCCTATTCCCAACAATGACTGATTGAAGTCATTTGACGACTTAAGGCCAATAAGTAAACTTCCATCAGCCTCGATGATCTTGTAAAACTTGATCAAAGAAAAGATGCTGCGTCATTTGACAAATAAGAACCTGCCTTATGCAGCTTAAAATGGTTTTCTCGAGAAAAAATATCTTCTGACACCTGTCAGCTCAATTTCTTTGATTTTATGCAACAATCTAGAGTCAATGGTTTTGCTGTTTATACAGATGCAACTTTGTCACCATAGAAGATCACAGTCGATATTTCCCCGCGCTCCTCTTAGAATATTTCGACATCGATACACCCCATCATTTACGATCTAGTATATTATGGCTGCAACCGTACACATATCATTTTTCCTGCGTCCCTCGTACTATTTTTCTTGCGTGGACAAACTTATGATTGCGCGAAGTTTGAAATTGTTTGCGAATTTCAACTCTGTCGAGCTTACGTGTTTTTAGTCTCTATCTCAGTATAGAAGACACGCTTCTTGGAAATTTTTCAAGCGTTTACTATATATTTCCAAAGTTTGGAATTTTCTTCGTGGAAATCTCAATCCGGGCGCTCTGAAAAATTCCTCCGCTGTGAATTATTTCCAAAGTTTGGAAATTGCTTCCTGGACGTATCAATTTTGTGAAAAACTCCTCTGTGCCACAAAAATCTGCACATCTCCGAATTTCACGCCAAGGCTGAGTCCTTATATCACTGTGTTGTTATATACCCTTATCCTAATATTGTCATAATATTTAGGATAATAGTGACTCTCACGTTAGGATAAAAGTGACTCTCACGATATTCCTAAGGAAATTTTTAACCAAACACATTTCATTGTATCTGTCAGGAACTCAATATTTTACTCTGACTTGCTGTAACCTGCTTGTCTCAGTAAACTTGCACTATCTGGCCAATCGATCTTCTCTCCACCTTACTCCTACGGGCTCTTGGGTTTGGATTCCGACTTACTTGGCAATATCAGACGCAGGTTGTAACACAAAAAAATCTTACATAGTATGAAGAGTTTAGATGCTACAAGTCCGTTAGCTCGAAACGCTTCGCCTCCGCCTGATCGTGAACCCGGGCGCCCAATCTGGTTATAAGCGGTGTTAGCACCTCAAGCAGCCCGGCCACTTCGACACGGGCCCTTGAAAACCATGGTTAGATCCGACCAGAAAGTAACTGCCGATATGGCCACCTAGATAATTTGATAAATTCTCCACCTCCCACCAAACGGCCAAGATGTCGACTACGTTTACCGAAGTTAGACTGTGAGGACTTCGTCCTCCGCCAGGAGTTTTCGAAGATGAAGCAGGAAATTTACCACGAGGTAAATAAACTGAAACAAAAGATAGCCTATCTAAAAATGCATATTTCTTATACAGCGGTTAAAAAAGCCCTTGTCAGCCAAAAACATGGGGTAAATAAAAGTACATATGCTCAAGCACGTGAGCTTGCAACATTTGCCCCATTGAGTCGCAAGCAGAAAATAGTTGTTGAAGGGGCCCCAGAGTCAGAGTCGTCAATTGCACAAGAACGAATGGACCATGACGTGGGTCTTATGCGAGTTTACACCAAACCGTTGCTAAAACCAGGCGAGTCTTTCCGCATTCTTAAGGTATTTCGAATAGGGAAGGCTCCAACAGCTGCCGAATCAACTTCTCGGCCACGACCTCTAAAAGTTATTTTAGAAACTGAAGCACAGGCGAAACTCTTGCTAGAGCGCAAACCATCCTTACGGAGTCTGCATTCGCAAGTTTCTTTTTAGCCGGATTACGAGTTGAAAGAGCGGAGAAAGATGAGAGAGCTAATAATAGAGCTGGAGAAATGGAGAACTAATGGCGAGACAAATCTCAAAATAAGAGAGAGACAAATAGTTCAGGTCAAAAGGACATCGCTCTGTTCGAAGCCGGTAACAGTGACAGCCTAGCTGTCTCGCCACCGAAACCTCAGACATGCCCTCTTAAATTGGTCGTTTTAAATGCCAGATCACTGATTAATAAAATGCCTCTGCTCCAGACTATGGTTTTCGTCAACCGCCCAGACATTGTTATGGTAACTGAGACATGGGCATTGGCCTCTGTAGCTGACTCAGAACTCTCTGTTCTTGGCTATGAATGCGTTCGGAACGATCGAAACAATGGCCGTGGCGGAGAAAGCTGCATCTATATTAAGCAGCCACTTGCATTTCTCCCGTTGGACTATCCACAATTCACAGTGGTGGAGGAGAGCTGCTGGCTACGAGTTGTTCTAAAAAACAAATACTCCTTACTTGTTGGCTGTGTTTATCGCCCACCTAATGCCAATGCAGACTACGATCTTTGTCTCTCGCAGGCATTTCATGCCGCAGCTGACTTGAATCTTAAGTATTGCTTGATTGCAGGCGATTTTAACCTTCCTGACGTGCAATGGTTTCCACCATCTGGTCCTTCAAAGTTTGAGAACTTACTTTAGGCAATAGATATTGGCATGTGGGATGAGGTAGTCGATTTTCCCACTCGAGGAGCAAACATACTCGACCTAATTTTTTGTAGGGGATGCGAACCACTTTCAGTGTCATCCTAGGACGCACTTGGGAGTTCAGACCATCTTAAAGTTGTTAGTGAACTAGAACTGGAGGCGGATGAAACATTTTCCCAAAAGTATAGTTTGTATCATGACTTCCAATCAACAAAAACGGCTGACCTACTGGCACATCTAAACGCTCTCGACTGGTCTGAATTTTTCCAATGTTTGGATGTAAATATTTGTACCGATGCACTGTACAAAGTGTTGGATCCACTCATCCTCCACTTTGTCCCCCGTAAGAAAGTAATACATGTGAAGGATGAAGTGTACCTTCCTCTGTCTTTCCGTCGTAGGCTGCGTAAACTCTCTCGTCGTTTGCATCGGCAGAACGACACTTCCGTTCTGCCCTTGATCACACTGATCTTTGAGCAGGCTAAGAAGCTCTCCGAAGAAAAGCAGATAGCCGATGAGGCTCACTTCGCTGAAAATCCTTCCCTTTATGTTGCGAAACTCTTTTCGCGTACAGTAAAAGCGCAGAGGAAAACGCAACACCCCATACTTCAAGATGCTTTAGGAAACCCCATAGCTGACGCTAAGTTGACCGCCGATAGCTTCAATGCGTTTCTATCCAAATCTTTTAGTGAAAGCTCGTTCGCTGCACCTCCTGTTATCCAGGCTTGGACGGGTGCCATACTCGAAACCATAAGTTTTACCGTCTGGGATGTGACTGTAGTCATTCGTCGTTATCGTCAATCCTATAGTCCAGGACCAGATGGCGTCCCAGTTAGCCTTCTAAAAGCTGAAGCGAATGATATCTTTCCGTCTATTCTTTGTATGGTATTTAATCTTGCTCTTGAGAGCGAAACCTTTCCTTCGTTGTGGAAGGATTCGCACATAATGCCTATTCGAAAGCATGGCCGATCGACCTCAGTCGACAACTTAAGGCCAATAAATACACTTCCCGCAGCCTCGAAGATCTTGGAGACCTTAATCAAAGAAAAGGTGATGCGTCACTTGACAGAGAAAAACTTGCTCAATACAGCTCAACATTGCTTTACCGAGAAACGATCTTGTGACACCTGCCAGCTCTCTTTCTTTGATTATGTGCTGCAATCTAGAAACAGCGGTTTTGCCACTTATAGCGTCTATTTTGAATTTACTAAGGCCTTTGATCGGGTCGATCATAACCTCCTCCTTCTGAAACTAGCCTTCTTCGGCATAGGTAGCAAGCCACTGAACTTCATATCTTCCTATTTGGGTGCTCGCACACAACGAGTAAAAATTTCCAATGTTATCTCCAACCCCACGCATGTGAGGAGTGGAGTTATGCAGGGTAGTGTCCTGGGTCCGCTCCTATTTTGCCTGTTTGTCAACGACGTTTCAGATTGCTTTCAGTATGGCAGACCCTTCATGTACGCTGATGATTCAAAAGTCGCTTATCGATATAAACCGGCAGATCGCAACATCGTCCTCGAGCTGATAAAAAAGGATCTTCAGGCCTTCGCCCAGTGGTGTTGCACATGGCGCCTCACCCTTTCATGGCACAAATGTTCCGTTATGGTTGTTGGCGACGATCATCAACCGGAATTAAGCATTGACGGCCACGAATTAAATGTCCCAGGAGTTATCAAGGATTTCGGCATATCCTACTCTAATAGTCTCAATTTGTCAGAGCACTGTGCCCTGATAGTCTCGAAAGCACGCCGAACCACCGGATTTATCCTTAGAAATTTT
>JAYGXS010001090.1:0-16306 GCA_036362985.1 Ligula intestinalis
TCATTCTTTCAGTGATATTTGCAACGATGTTTCGTCCACTTCTCTGTCCAGTCATCATTGCCGTTTTCCTCCATTCTCCGTTTTACAACCCTGACGATAGGCTACATGGTCTTTAGTCATGCTAATAGCGGTTCTCCTATTTTCGCCAGCTCGTCGCTGAATTCTGCAGTCCATATGGTCACATCTCCGGTGGTTCGTTGATGATCAGGTGACCTCTCCGTTCCCTCATCTTCCTGACTCTGTTGTCCGCGATGGCCTCCTCCGGTCTCACCTCCTTGATGTTTGATCATTAAGCCAGTGGGGTGGTGTAAGAATAGTTAATGACAGCCTCTGCTGTTTTATGATTTCTCCAATTACAAGGAGCGTTTCCAACCCTCATTCGTTCTCATCAACAGTCCTGTCTCATTTGCACTACAATCAATCCTCTCAACCAACCCCCTTAATTTTGTCAAAGCAGTTTTTTCTCCTACGTTTTGTTTTTTTAAGTAGGGGTTCGCTTAACTCCGCCCCAGCTTAAATGGTAGGAGTTTTTTTTCACTGCTCCCTCCTTAGTTCACCATGCATTGACTACTTTTTAAAACGACGATATGTTGCTGAATATTAATTAATCTACCAACACTTCTAAACGCTCCCGCTGTCTATGTGGTTGTTTCATGGAGAGCAGCACTTATCAACTTTGTATTTATTTTTCCACAGCACTAAATTTGCAATGACGAGGCCCTCCGGGCCTGAAATATTAAATTTATTTATTTATTTATTTATTATGGAGTTCTCTCGATCCATCTGTATTTTCATGTGTTTCGGTCCCACCAAGCTTCCTCGTCCACTAGACTATCAAAATACTCCCATTTTCAGAACTATCCACTATAAAAGACTTAGGTCTAAGCTACACACATAAACTAGCATTGTCGCCTCATGCGGATCGAATATCTGCGAAGGCTGCACAGATATGTGGTTTGATATCACACAATTTCTCCCTGCTGGAAATAAAGTTAAAACTTTATTGCATGCATGTTCTACCCATCCTAGAATACTGCTGTCCCCTCTTGGATCAAATGAATGCTTCTGAACGCGGTAAGATTGAAAATGTACAGAGGGTATTTATTCGCAAAATATTCGCTCTTCCTCGATCCACTCTTTCTTATACAGAGAGATGTCAGTTAGCGAACATGACATTTCTTTGGGTCAGAAGACTTGAAGCGGGCCACTGCTTCCTTTTTCGCGTTAACTCTACCCCTAATCTCCTACGAATCATCGCTCTCATTACCGCAGAAAGACCTTATGCCACTCGTAAATCGTCCAGGATTAGCTCCACTTCGAACCATTCTCACTTCATGGCCTCCAAATATTCATTCCTATGGAATAATATTTCCCTCGAAATTAGGCTGTCGACTAACTTAGCAGTTTTTAAAGTCAAATTACGTAAACACTTAACTTCGGAAGATATAAAGTCCTTGTTATCCGTCTCCTTCCAAAGCACACAACGTTTGGACTTTGAAAAGGGTCCCCCTGGTATCTGAGGTGGTTATGTTGATATCAAATTTTTTCCATACATGTCTATTTCTTCCTCTTTTGAGTGATATTTGCAACGATGTTTCGTCCACTTCTCTGTCCAGTCATCATTGCCGTTTTCCTCCATTCTCCGTTTTACAACCCTGACGATAGGCTTCATGGTCTTTAGTCATGCTAATAGTGGTTCTCCTATTTTCGCCAGCTCGTCGCTGAATTCTGCAGTCCATAAGGTCACATCTCCGGTGGTTCGTTGATGATCAGGTGACCTCTCCGTTCCCTCATCTTCCTGACTCTGTTGTCCGCGATGGCCTCCTCCGGTCTCACCTCCTTGATGTTTGATCATTAAGCCAGTCGGGCGGTGATACAGTGGTGAACGACAGCCTATTCTGCTTTATGATTTCTCCAATCGACAAGAAGCATTACCAACCCTCATACGTTCTCATCGACAGTCCTGTCTCCTTGCACTACAATCAATCCTATCAACCAACCTCCTTAATTTTGCAGAAGTAGTTTTCTTCTCTTACGTTTTGTTTTCTTTTCAAGCGGGGGTCCGCTGAACTCTGCTCCCCTTTAAATGGTAGGATTTTTTTTCAATGCTTCCTCCTTCGTACATTATGCGTTTTCAGAGACTGTTGACTACTATTTTAAACCGACGATATGTTGGTGAATATGAATTAACCTACCAACACTATTAAACGCTGCCGTTGCCTATGTGGTTGTTTCACGGAAAGCGGCATTTATCAAATTTGTATTTTTTTTCCACAGCACTAAGTTTGCAATGACGAGGCCCTTCGGTCCTAAAATATAAATTTATTTATTTATTTATACATTTGAATGGAGGAAACTCCATCTGCCGTGTGGCGTTTCAAATTGAGATGGTACGCAAGTCTGCGTTAACTTGATCAACGCAACTACTGGCCGCGTCCTTAGAAAATGAGTAAATACACTTAAGATTATCAGCATAAATAAAATTTTCTGAGTAATTTAGCACTGTTGAAATTTTATCAATGTAAAGAATGAAAAGGAGGGGACCTAAAACCGTGCCTTGAAAAGCACCACTCGTGATCGGCTGATGCATCGAGTAACTATTGCCTACTAAGACTTTCTGGCTGCGGTTAGACAGATAGGGGGCAATGAAATCGAGGAGAGGAGGCCTGACGCCTAGGGCTTCCAGTTTTACTAAAAGACGCCGGTGCGGCACCTTGTAAAATGCTTTACTAAGGTCAGAGTAAATCACGATGACTGATTGCTGTTCATTACGAAGTGAAGTAACGAGGTTAAGAAATGCCAAGTGACAGGTTTCGCATGATCTTCCAGGTAAAAATCCATGCTGTAAGGTGCCTTATAGTTTATTTTTTACGCAAAAATCGAGGATTTGATTAAAAATGATCTTTTGCAGAAGTTTTGCTAGGGCCGGGGTTGTATAAACACCTTGGTAGTTATTTACGTCCGAACGATATCCTGACTTGAAGACTGCAAGAATAATAAATGTCTTCTATGAGTCAGGAAAGAAACCATTAAGAAGATAGGTTGAGAAAAGATGACTTGGCAATCGGGGAAAGCTCAACACTCTCTTGATGCCTTCTGCCATTAACTCTACTTGGCCCACATTTGGCCTCCGGATTGGAGCTTTTAGCCGATTTGTCTATAGACGTAGCGGGGGGAGCATGGCTGAGGTTAGAGTGACCCGTTTAAATGGCTGCTATGGCTGTTGCAATTATAGCTAAATCGAACAATGTCACAAATACTAATACTTATAGAACTATGGGTGAAAATCATCGTATTATATATATTTTTGTGAAAATTCCCATTGAAAAATTCAGAAGATGAAATGGGAAACATAGGTTTGTTTTCCACAATTCTCATCAGGCCTTTACATTTACATTGTAATTAAGCAAATGAACTATGCGGGTTGGTCGAAAAATAGAACTGCTGTCAAGACAGGGGGAATGAAGGGGGGTGGAAAAGGGGGTCAAAATCTGCTCAGCATTAGGGGGAAAGGGTAGTCAGCTGAGGTGTTAGGCTGCTGGCTTTTGACCATGGCAACTGCGGCGCCGCGACGAAGTTCTTTTGAGCGCACAGGATCGGTCGGCATAGCCTGATGGCGGCCACTTTTGCCGTAGCCAACAGACGTTGTCTTAGAAATTTTGAGTAGCCTGAAGGTACCTTGAAGATAACTCTGAAGGCCACTTTGGCATCCACCGGATGGCCTGAGTCTACCAGGTGCGCTAGAATGGAGCTATTTACAACCTTTAGTTGACCCTTCTCTAACCATGCTGGAATATTTTCTCGTACTCTCTTGGACAAACGCCGGCTCGTGCGACCAATGTATCCCGCCCTAGAGGAGCGGGTAAATGAATTTATGTACACACATGTGGTTTGGGCTGGCAGTTTGTCATTGACCTCGCCGTATAGGATGGGAGTCGTCGAGAACAGTACATGGGCGTTGGCTGCTGGAAAAGTGGTTTCTACAGCTTGACTCAGGCACCTCCTTAAGAGTTCGCTTGGTTTGTCCTCTTGAAATGGGATCCTGATGAATATTCGCTTCTTCTCTGCGGTTGAGACTGCAGGTTTTGGTTGCCTTTCAGCCATGTTCTTGGTGATAAATCGACTGGGATACCCATTTTGTCGAAGCACGCATTCAATCGTCATATGCTCCTCTTCTACGCTATTATTCGAGCAGATTCTTTTCGCCATTTGTGTCAAACATCGCATTAAATTACGTTTGGAGTTTAACGGTACGAAGCTAGCAAAATGTATTGACTGCCCGGACCACGTCTTCTTACGATATACTTTCCGTTGAATACTCCAATCAGCCCTTTTAATCAGTAGTACATCAAGGAATGGGAGCGATCCAGATTTTTTGACTGCGCCAAAGATGTGCTATACAAATCAACCTTATTATTATTATTGTTCTTCTTCTCCTGCAAACTTAATAGACGGATGTGTCTGATTCACTTTATTCATTAGAGCTGACAGGTTGGTTTGGTCTGATGCAACCGCGAATATATCATCTTCGTAACGTATGTAGTACGTCAGATTATTTATCTGGTGGCCAGGTTGTGTAGCCTCCAGTTTGCACATGAATAGATTTGCTAGCAGCGGACCCAGGGGTGAGCCCATAGCTACTCCGTCTAATTGCCTGTACATGTTGTTGTCGAAAAGGAACTGTACATTTAAGGTGCATTTTATTAGCAATTCCTTGAGTGCATTTACTGGCACTCCTATGTCCTGGTGATTTGAGCTAATGAATTCACAGATGTAACCTACTGTTTCTGTGACTGGCACGTTTGTGAACAAGGAAGAGACATCCCGTGATAACATCACTGTGCCGTTCAGGTCGAGCTCTTTCACACCCTCGACGAGTTCAAAGGTGTCTCGGAGACTGTGTGGGGCTAGTGGACTCTGTATGTGTTAAAGTTTGTCCGCTAGCCATTTCGCTGCCGCATGGTATGGCGAATTTCTCATATCTAGGATTGAACGAACGGGTACGCCATCTTTGTGAATCTTCGGTAAACCGTACAGTCAAGGTATGTGTGTGCCAACGGGGCGGAGACGTTCTTATTCGTATTCGCTTATGATACCGTCCTTTTGAAGTCTCTTCAGGCAGTCAGTCAGCTGCGTTTTAACCGCATCAGTGTTATCTTTCTCCTTTTCTGTCTTGCTAAACTTGTCTTTTTCTGACAGAATGGATTGCATTCTCGCAATGTAATCTGTTCTGTCCATTAGAACAACGCCCGTTCCCTTATCTGGCCTCGTGAGGAGTATATATATATATATATTCGGCCGGAGTTTCAATTTCTCCATGTGTGCCTTCGTTAGCAGACCCCGATGTTTCTGGCCACTGTTTAAATACTGATGAGAACAGTTAACTAGAGTAGACTTAAAGTGCTGTAAACTCTCGGTCGAAAGTGGCTGAAGGTCATGGGTTTGATTTAGCAGATTCTCAAACTGTGTTTCCAGCTCTAGTTGGTAGGGTTTCTGACAGGGACAGCAAAACTTAGGACCCAGTGATAAGGCTTCGATTGAAGTTTTATCAAGTGATACAGACGAATAGTTGTGTAAGTACCGACTTAGGTCATCAGGAAGTTTTGATTGCGGTCCGAAGAACAGAGGTTGTCTTTATTTCTCCCCGCTTCTCCCCGATGGACTGCACATAGTTCTCGAATTCAAGCCTTTCGTCTTTGTTTAGTTGGTCGAGAAGGGCTGCACTTTGGCACAAGTGACGCTCTAGCTCTTCCACTTTTGCACGGATGCTTTCTCGTTCATTCTTAGCAAATGTTCTCAGTGTATCACTGGTGATTACATTACGACACATCATTGGCACATCCTTGTTTGCCCTGATTTCCGCGTAAATGGGCGATGATATCTCGACCTCAGTTGCCACACTTATGACTAATAATTAACTATGTTAAGACTTGAATACTGCTCGTGAGGAAAGAAGCATGTGTGGCCTCAGCGTTTACCTCGAGATAGCCAGCACATACGCGTAGTGCCGTAATTCCTTATGATTTGGACGACTGAAGAGAACTAAGCGGCCTTAAAAATTTAAAATCAAGCGTCTTAATTACCAAACCTAAAGCGGTGACTTTTGTGCGTGCTTGACACTCTGTTTGTATCCATGTTTGTAATCTTCAAATGAATAAACACCTTTCCAGCAGCTTTGCTCCCACAGTAAAGTGACTTCTTCCATAACTTTCCTTGAGGTAGGCAGACACAAAACGCGATCTTCCTATTTGAGCATTTTCTCGATGCATCAATCTCTCAATCATCGGGTTACTAGACGACCAAGTTTGGTTAACAAATTTAGCCAAGTACACCTTCTACACAAGTCAAGTTTGTTTAATTCAGATAAGAGCAGTCTTTTTCGACACATCGCATCACTAGCGAGAGATCCGGGTATTCATACGCCGTGCAACCACCACCATTTAATGTGGCAGTCAGAGTCCAGGATCTTCTTGATTCTACACCTAACTATAAGCAGTACTCACAACTGTCAGAAGCGGTAATTCAGCGTAAGGCCAAATCAGTCGAGAGTAGTCTGTGTGAGTTCTTCACTTCAGTTGAGTTGGGCGACCAGACACCATTAACATTAAAGCGTCATATGCGCACCTTGCTGGCAGGTTGTCATATGGAAGACACGATATTTCGCCGAATCTGGCTGGATAAACTCCCATTTCCAATACAAAAAGTGTTGGCTATGCTTCAGGTGAGCATCTTGCAAGACAAAATGGCCGAATGTGCAGACCGTTTAATAGATGTATAATCTAGCGGTATTTCTTATCCATCTATACAGTGGGGCACGGTTACTCACAAAAGGCCTGATATAGCGCCAACTGCTGAGTTTGGTGTCACCTTTAAACCCAGAGGAGCTTGCTGTTGTTCACCACCATGGTCGCCTCAACCCTCGGCCCTCACACGAGGACGTTAGGATACACATAATGACAACATATCGGATCTAAAGTAGACTGTTTGTTGTGCTCGCGAGTCAGCAATATATGTTCAGTGACTAAAAGTCTCAAGCAGGACTGTGGGCAATCAAGCCACCGTCGTTTTCAGTCACGAGATCGGTCGTTTAAACCACTGTGTGAGTCCCATCGTGTGTATGGCTCGAAGGCACGTAAGTGCATTCCGTCTTGTAATTACGAGAAGGCGCAACATTTGGGAAATGACCACGCCAGGCAGTACTGGCACGGATGCCGTTGGCGAGTCGCGATCATATTTCAAGTTTAACCTCACCGACAGGTCACCGGGATTTCGTTTTCTGATCGACACTGGTGCCGAGGTTAGTCCCATCCCGCCTCCTAGGCGCCATAACCTACAGTCTTCGTAGTTTTCACTGCAGGCCGCCAACAGCAACACAATCCACACATACGGTCAAAGTCCCTGTTTTAGCCCAGTTTATTGTGATGCGACTAGTGGGCTGAAGAAGGCAAGAGAGCGGTCCTGATAGGCAATGTCTTTATTCAGCCGTACACAAAGACTGTGCGGCGTGCGGGGTCTGCTAAGTCGTCGGCGTCTGCCGGTCCGTCCGAGTCAGCATTAAGCTTGGCAACTCCGGCATATTGATACGGTTCCGGTCTTTCCAGAATGTTTCTAGCGTATGGCCTGCTCCTAGACATTCTGGAATGATCCTGACTACGCCCACTGTGCCTGCTATGTTGGTGGTCGTCTGGATTTCTTGGCCCACGGCAAATTCGTAGGTGTGGGCGAATGGCATGACGGCGTGACGGCCCTTGTCACCGACCGCCGTGAATGCATGGAGGTTCCAGCCTCCGTAACAGTCCCTGACCACAGTTCTTGGAGTTTGCCGCGTATTCTAATGCGTCGTTATAAAAATAATAAGTTGTATATTTCAGGCCCGATGGGCCTCATCAATAAACCAACAATTCGATAACACGAAGTACTAGAAATAATTGGTTTAACAAACAGTATCCGCAGTCTATAGCTATAAGACGAGCATAACTGTTTAGAAGCGAATTTGTTCGATTCGAAAAAAATGAATATAGCAGTGTCATGCGGAAGGTGAAATTCAAGGGCACACACAGATGAGCCACATCGTTATCTAGATTCTGACTATGTATTCTAGTACCCACTGCCTCTGTTAGTAAGGGGGGGGTGCTTGGAAGCAAACTAAGTCGAAGCTGATCGTGGGGCAGAACAATAGGTATTAACGAAACATTACTGGTATAGACGGGTTCCCGGGACTACACTCGGGTTCCCAAACCGGTGCGGCATAATGGAACATAGGGAACCCACCAGTTTATGATCGTGATGGGCACCGCCGTATGAGATCCAAAAGTCCGTCAAATCTACAAGACCATCGCTGGGGATGTCTGATATGTGACCAAATATAAGGCCCTGATGATGGTTGATGACCAGCGAAACGAGAGCCGTCAAGACTGCTTCCTGATTCCGGGGGGACACGAGTCAGAGGAAGGTAGTTTCGAGAAGGGATCCTAAATTCCTGATGGTCCTTTCTCGTTATCGTGGAGAAAGCTGCCCGGAAAAGATGAGGAAAACAAAAGGTTAATAGATTCAGTGTTAAGATAAATGTGCAGCCTTCACTTGAATGCACATAGACTAGTCAACGCCCGAATATCAATCGGCAAATTATTCCAAAGATAGTTATACCTAGAAGCAAAAAATAGAGATCGCTTCGAAGTGGAAGAAGCAGGAGGAGATATAATCAACGTTGAATTTTTTAGGTTGCAAGGGCGAGTAACGGGAGTAAGGGCAGAAATCTTGGGGAGATATGAACTATTATTTAGGCGAAACAGGAGACAAAACCCTGCTTCCAGTCTCCTGACCCAAAGAAATTTCAGTTTCGTTATCTCACATCTATCTGAGTAGGAAGTATCTGAAAATGCCGGATAGAGGACCCTTTTAGTGAATCTTCATTGGACACTTTAAATTTTTGAACGGCTAGATTCGTTCATTAGACCGAAGAATGGACAACAGTATTCGAGAATAGGAAGCACATACATACGAAAAAAGTCTTAGCTTCATTTCGGGAAGGTAGAAATTATAAGAGATGAAGCCGCATATCTGTGCAGCTTTTGCTGTAATTCTATCAGCGTGAGGTTAAAGATCTAATTTATTGGTGTAACTTAAACCTAAGTCCTTAATGTTAGAACATTCAGTCATGGGGAAATCTTGAAAAATGATAGGCTGTGGCAGCCTTTCAGGCCCAAAACACATGAACTGGCACCTAGAAGGCGAGAACTCCATCTGTCACGTGGAGCTCCACGCAGATAGAGCGTCCAAATCCGAATGAATGCGTTCTAAGCATTGCTCAGCCGTAGAATTAGAAAAGTATACACATTTCAAGTCGTCCGCATATATATACGATTGAGAGTGTTTAACTATTGTTGAAATATCATTTATATAAAGCAAGAACAACAGGGGGCCCAGAACGGTACCTTGAAGGACACCGCTTAAACTAGCGGTAGGGGTAGAGTATGAGGACCCAACTAAGACCTGTTGTTTTCGATTAGAAAGATATGATCTAATAAAGTCAATAAGAGGACTACAAAATCCTATAGCCTCTAGTTTGGCTAGTAATCTCCTATGAGGTACTTAATCAAATGCCTTAGTTAGATCAAAAAAGATGACCACCACAGATAAATGATCGTTACCAAGAGAAGTGAGGAGATTAAGAAAAGACATATCGCATGTTTCACAAGATCGGTCCGGTAAAAAACCATGCTGAGATATATTTAATATTTGATTGCTTATGCAAAAATCAGTAATTTTATTGGCGATTAATTTTTCAAACAGTTTAGCTAGAGAAGGTGTTTTATGAACACCGCGATAATTTTTAATGTCAGATCTGGAACCAGATTTAAAAACTGGAATTACAATAGAAGTTTTCCAAGAATCAGGAAAAAAACCGTTTTCGAGAAGTATTGTAAATAATTTGCTCATTAAAGGAGGAAAATCCCTTAATTTCTTAATAAATGAGTTTGGAATGTTATCCGTCCCGATTGAATGTAAATTGTTGAGACGACCTATTTCTTTATGAATACTTGTAGGTGAGAAATCAATTGAAGTGAGATTTGCATCACACATCAGAGGGATTTCGGGTGTTGGACTAGTCTCAATTGTAAAGAACTTGGCGAAGAAGGAATTTAAGATTTTTGCTTTTGCCAAATCCTCTGTGACAAAATGATAACTACTATCGAGTAAAGGCATAATGACTGTCTGAAGCTTAGCGGATGACCGAAAACGGAAGACTTGAGCAACGGATTTGGAAGAGTTAGCATCATTTAGTGCCAGGGACTTTCTACGCCTATCTCTTGCAAGCCTTATTTTTGGCGCTAATTCAAATATTTGCGCTATCCTTAAGTGCACCGAAAAAGAGCTATTAGACGGATCCTTAAGTTGCTTCCGTAATTTTTTAAGTCTATTTTGGAGAAAATGTGGAACGGTAGAGGAAGCTGAATTTGATTTAATAGGCTTAAGTGGGATAAAAGTCTGAATTTTTTTGTAAGTTTTGTAAAAGTTCATTGAAAAAGATTAGATCATTAGTTGAAAATATAGCATGCCAATCTAGAGTACTTACGAAGTCATTTATGATTTAAAGGTTTACGTTAGAAAAATCGAGGTTATTGCATTTCACCCCATGCTTTTTAGAAAGAGAGACTATAAAACAACACTGAATTAATGCGTGGTCACTTGTGAAGAGATCACGATGAAAATTCATAAAGAGAGGGTGGACGTCATTTGTTAAAATTAAATCTAAGATGCTCTCATTTCTAGTCACTGAACTGACCAGTTGTGACATGTTTGCAAAGTTAATAGTTTCTACCAATTTTTGAAATTTTCGTGGACAAGTATTTGCCTCCCAGTCAACGTCTGGCAGATTAAAATCACCTATGATTATTTTGACATCAACTTCAGCTTCTGCAACTTTTTCAAACATTTCACACAGCTGCATTACATTACTTGAGCTACAGGGGGGATTGTAGAAACAACAAAATTATCGCTTTTTTATTGTGTAGGAGGATGCGTACAATACGACAAAAACTTCCAGAAAATGACGAAATGTTCAGGTGATATGGGAATTGTACAAAGGATGATTTAATATCAAGAAGGCAACCACCGCCAAGCTTTTCAATGCGGTCTTGTCTGTACAAACTAAAATTATCTATAGCGAGCGTTAAGTCAGAGATAAGAGAGTGAGGGGTGAGCTATCAAATGCTGATTGAACGAATCACTGTTTGGCAAGTAGTATTCTTCACTGTGCCCTACAGCGTCTGGCAAAGAAGGCTTAATTGAAGGAGCCGGTGCCAGTATTGGCGCTCTCAGTAGTGCGACTGCTGGCCACGCAGCGGTACTCTCAGTGACGTTTCTGCTGGGGGCCAGGGGCGACGACGGCGGCAGTGATGCAATAGGTGAGGAATTCATAAAGAAAACGCAGCTGCTTCCATGAAAACAGAAACCAAAAGGAACATGTGTAAGTAGAATTCGGATGAGAAGCGCAAAGTGCAGCAACGAACTCAAACAATTTCACACACCATGTTAAAAACAATACATTAGATCACGCTACTCGTGATTAGAGAGTAGCTCTGTTTTATTAGTATTTCGATTACCTCACAATTGTTGGGTCATCACGCGGAACATGTAATTGAAGTACTATTTCAATTATGCTTTCACCCATATATTTCATATCACCTTGTTACCAATTGGGAGTTTAAAGGCATTCGCTTATCTTTCCCCAAATAACCTGATACGGATAGTGTGTCTACGCTGAAGTCTATGAACTTCCTGGAGAAACCATAAACATGTGGAAAAAAGGTAATGTTTCCCTAAAATGCAATGATTGAAGAAAAGAAGCGTGTCGCCCTGTTGACTAATATCGACCTTTAGAAACGCACATATGTATTTAAGTAGTATTGATAGAAAAATGAATTGTTTTATAGGTATTTTGATATTTGGTACAAGTCGAATGGATTCTGACTAACAAAAGTTCAGGGCCATTGACGCCGGTAGTTTAATTAGTGCACCTCATAGACCGCTATTCCTAGCATTTTTGTTCATGAAAATGGTGGTTATAGGGGTTTGGGGGTGAGGAAATAGGAAAGGCAGGGAACAAGATCTTGAGAAGTAAGTGGAAAGCGGAAAAATGTAGTTGATTTGATTCCCGCAGCCGCTGGAAGTAATTTGTTCCGCATTTTAACTGAAGGTGTGCGCAACGCTTTGAGCCGCGGAGAATACTCATCTTACTCTAGAACGGTAAGTTGGACAACAATTAAATTCAAGTTGGCGACCTCCTAACCACCGTTTTCATTTTTGAGGAACTTGCAAAAACCTATATTTTGACAATCGGGTTTTTCCGCAATACATTAAGCAATAATACAGATTAAAAAAGCTACAACTATGAATCAATAACATTTCTAATTACAATAAAGGAAGAACACATTAAGCAGTTATTTAAGTAAATTGCACTATCTACTCTGGTTCCCCATTCATAAAAACCCTATAACCACCGTCTCCGTAGGAAAAAACGCTGGGACTAGGATTTTATGAGGTGCACATCTTAAACTGCTGCTGTCGGGCCATGAGCTCGCTTTCCGTAAAATACAGCTAATTTTAATAACAATCTAAGGGAATCATTTTATATAAACGAAATACTACATTATAGGCACTCCAAAGCCAAGTTACAAGAACTCTAACAGATTTTCCTCCACAAAGTGTATCACATCTTTCGGCAGGCTATGTGCAAATAGGAATGACCACAAAGTTTCTCTAAAATGCAGTTTCTGAAAGCAGGAAAGGCGTCAATTTTATGACTGCTATAGGACTTCCCAACCGTGCATATTTACTTTCTTTGGTCTTTTTACGCTGCAAAGTAAATGGTAGCAACTGTTGGAGACGTATCTTAATATATATTTTACCGTTGAACGGATTATGTCATACGAACAGGAAGGGGGTCATGAGTGTGGTATGCGTAAAATACAGGCCTTGTTCCAAGAATGAATAGGCGATATTTTCAGGGAAAAACAAATAATAAGTTTCAGGCAGATATAAATCTTCTAAGCCACTTAACAAGAAGCACATCGGAGTGGAAGTTTAGATACGGCTTCGAAACTGCACTGTCTCATCTGCATAGAATAACACTGAGTAGATTTCAATTCAACTGAGTTTTCGCGTGACATGTATCAAAGGCCCATACGCTAGTTTTTTGACTTTAAAACTGCAGAAGGACGTCGGAGTGGAAAGGTGTAGGTCCTTGAACTTATCCTCTTCAGGTGTTTACCTGATCTACGTCTTTGTTTGAATGTGCTATGCATTTTGCTTGTACCCTTTTCGAAATACACACGCTTTTTCTGGCAGCTCTTATGTGGCACCTGCTTCTGCAGCCATATTATATTTCTTCTCTTTCCTGCATTGCATCTCTCTTGCCCAGCTAACGGCCCTGTTGTGGTGACCAACCTTGGGCTCAGAAACGTCGGTTGATCTCTCTGGAACACCAGCGATTAATGATCTAAGCGGATGTGAACGGTCGAACTTGGCCACAACCTGGATCGATTCTTCTTCTTCTTCCTTGAAAGTCAACTTTCTGGTTATTGCAGAAGAAATACGTTCGGATCCTGCGAGTCGTATCGTCATCATTTGTATCACTGTCTATCAATTTTACCGTTTTTCCATTGTCGATGTGTAGTAGTTTAGTTAGTACTAGTTAGTTGCTACGCCTGGAATCTTTGTGTTTCACATTTTTCTTATACGTTGTGTTGGCATTAACTCTTGTAAGCCTCTACAGATGCGTGCAATTTGAATTAAATTGTTTCACAATTAACCATTTAAATTAGATTTGTATGATTTGTAATCCACGTTGGGGCATACTTTTTAGTTCATTTGAGAGACCTTTATAATTAAGTTTTACACAAATAGACATTTTAAAAATACACTTTACTTCAACTTCCAGTAAGTTCTCGTTACCTAGCGCTTTGTTCCTGTTAACGGCCGAAGAAGCCGTCAATGCAAATAAATTAATCGATTTTTATCAAAGTAAACTTCCATGAGCCCGTTAAACGAAACACAGGTATCCCTGCCTGTCATTTGATCTGCAGTGACATTGAGCTGCCTCTTTGTTTTACCCGGTTAAATATGCTTTGAATTAACTATGCAGAACTTTAAAATAGACGTTGGTCAAACACGTGCTTTTATCTGCAAACGACTTTTTTCTTATTTACTGGATCGTAACAGTTGGGATACTCCTATCTCCGGTTCCTGAATAGACTGTTTTTGTATCCTACTGATCCATAGAACTAATAACTGTTCAAGCATGTTATTGATTACCTTAATAGAAATGAGCAGTAAGTGTTTATAAACTTGAGTAAGTGAGAGGAAAACTTTTTTAAATACAGAAGTACGGAGAGAACTTACCTAAAAAATGGAAAAAGCAGAGGAAGCCCAAAAGGAGCACCAGATTAGGTGGTACTGACACGGTTCATCGAGCCTGCTTTTATAACTGGGTGTCATCTTTGTGCTATCATGGATGATCAGCTGCACTCACATAGCACTTCACTGCACACATCAACCTATAAGTGCCATTTTTAACTTGTCATGTTCCCACTTGGTTCAAACATGCGCATTTCATGTTGCGTCTCGAAGAACCTGTTAGGCAGATGTAGAAGTGTCACTGCACAGTTTGACGCGTGGTAACTTTTCTAAACATTAAAATAGTATCCAGGATACACACCAACCTGACTCTGTGGCACTTCTGAAAATCGATTCATGTGCAAACGCGAATGTCTGTCTCAAAAATAAGATAGCCTATTCTGCTGACGTTAAGAAATGTGAGCTAAAACAAACTGCTCGGGTTTTTCCACAATAAGGTAAACGATAATACAGATTAGGAAAATCTACAGATATAGAACAACAAAACTTTTAAATGCAGAAAAATAAAAATGCATCTAGCAATTATTAAATTATATTTTACTGCGTGTCCTAATTCCCCTCATGGTTAAAGGTAAAAGGTCAGAGAATACGCAAAGTTAAAGGTTTACACAATATCCACATCTGTTATGGAGAAAGGTCAGCTGTCAATATCTCAATTTCCATTTTTCACACTTGAGATTGCGTGCTAGAAATGGGATTACAGAGTGCTGACATGCCAATGTACGGCAAGACATATGACGGAAGCTTCGGCGCATAGTACGGTGGAGAGGATGAGCGACGTTGCCAATCATGTGGTCAGCAAATTGCCGTATTATAAGTTCAGCTAAAAAGCACAACAAACACTGGCAGCTGAAGAGTGCATTCGAACCAGGTCTTTTTTTATAGTAAAGCTAGAAAATAACTGGCGGGCAGTAAAGAATGAGGGGGAGTGTGCAGTGATCTATAAATCGCCAGATTAGGGCTCGCGGTGTGCAATATGAACGCAAGCGGCGAATATAATACAAAAGTTTACGGATTTTAATAAAAAGAGTTAATGAGAGATTAGATGCCAGGGTAACACCAAGGTACGGAAAAGTCATTACCTCTTTGGGTAGAATGTCAATGATTTCAGGAATGGGAGGGGGTCGCAGTCGAAAGGCCATTTGCTGACAAGCATGCTGAGGCATGATCCAGGCCATTGTTCAGTACTTGGAGATGAATTTGACTTTTTAGAGAATGGTCAACACCTGTATCATCAGCACATTTATCCAACAACATTCGTTTGGCGATTGTAAGTCGGCAAAATGCAGAGCCAACACTTAGTTTGTTTCCATACTGTCAACGTGGTGTACCCTGTAACCCTGACTGCTTGTTGGCAGCTTTATGGATGGTACGCGGTTGTCCCATAGTGGCTGATAGTAGTCGGCTCAAAGACCGACTTTCGAACTCCATATAAGCTTTACTTTTAACCTTAAAACTTTTAAATTAACTTTTTTATTCCGTGTTAACGTTTGCTTTTTTGAACTGAAAAAGGACTTCAAATTCCTATGTCCAAGAATTAAATATCCACTGGCTTCTTTTGGTATTGGAGAATTTACACACCATCCGCGTTCCCGCTGATCAAACTTCAAAAACAGGACTTCTACCTTCTGTTTCGCTGCCAATTGTGAGTTATTTTCTTCAAATAATGATGCAATAGCTCCCTACTACATCGCAAAATGTATACACCAATCGGGATCAAATTATGTGATACGCTGTTTGAGTTTGTAGGGGCTTTATCACTACAAATATACAAAACGTCTTAGCAAATACGCAATGGAAAACTTTCGACGGTAGACTAATTGCTAATAAGGAATTTACTTGACTATTCTAGTGGAAAAGTCATAAAATCCAGTAAAGAGATTGACGG